>SJYA01002257.1:1006198-1161690 GCA_006410615.1 Neotragus moschatus
GGTGGGGGGTGGGGTGGGGTGGGGGGTGGGGGTGGGGACAGATATACACCAGGCAGCCACCAAGCTAGCTCTGGGGGCTGTTAAAAAGAGTTTGTGCTTATTGGCACCAGCTTTGTGCCAGGGCTGGGCTACACACCTTCTACCCTCGTCTCTTCGATTGTCCCCATAGCCCTGGGGGGGGGGGGTTTACTGCTGCCTGGATGATGACACTGAGGGTCAGAGGTCAGGCCTATGGCTAAGATTCAAACCCAGGACTGGGCTGACTCCAGGGCTGCGCTCCGAGTCAGGCACTGCTAGGACGCCCCCCCCCCCAGGGGGACAGTGAATCTGGGCAGGAATCTGCCTCTCACTTGCATCCCAGTCCTGGTCCCAGCACTGTGCCAGAACACAGCAGGTGCCTGCAGGTGATGTGGGGGTGGGGCAGCCTGGGAGGACAGGTGAGGGGAATGCCCCTTCCACTGGGGGGGGGCAGCGGGGAGGGGAGAGCCAGAGGGAGGGTGTGGATGGAATGTTCCATCTGTGCTGTGCTGCACCTGCAGCCCCAGACACGGCCCATCACCCGCCCAACCACGGATTCTCCCCCTGCCCCCCGGGTGGGACCCCCTCTGCCCCAGGGGTGGGCACGGGGCTCTGCGGCTGCTGAGGGAGTTGGCTGCTGCAGTCACGGCAGGATGAAGACACAAAAGGGGTGACGGAAAACAAAGGGGAAAGAGAAGGGAGAAGTAAACAGCCTGGGGCGGGTGTTGGGGGGAGAACAGGAGGGAGAGGAGTGGGGAGGGAGAGCAAAGAGAAAAAAAGAGAAGCCCTGGGGAGGGGTTTGGGAGGAGAGCCCCCTGGCTGAGTATCCCCAGTCACACACAGCCCTTGCTGCCTTTAACCCTCAAAGGTGGGGAGGCCTTTACAGTCAGGACTCTAGGCCCATGAATATTAAGTGCTACTCAAGGCCACCATAGCCTGCCAGGCTCCTCTGTCCATGGGATTCTCCAGGCAAGAATACTGGAGTGGGTAGCTACTCCCTTCTCCAGGGGATCTTCCCGACTTATGGATCAAACCCAAGTCTCCCGCATTGCAGGTGGATTCTTTACCGTCTGAGCCACAAGGGAAGCCATAGTGAGTCAGGCCTCAAACTGCCACTTCTTTCATGGCCCCTGGGAGTAAATCGTTTTTCTTCAAGCATCTGCCAACACTTATTCAAGACATTCCTTTGGAAGTGGGAGGGCGGGCAACCGCTAAACGCTGGGCTTCAAAGTTCAAGATACTTTATTTAGTCTCAGGGGCCTCTCTGTGGACGCGTTTGAGCCATAGATTTGAGCTGGATCAATAAACATGACAGAGTTGCTGAGTGGTCCATTGGCCACCCACAGGCCTCACTTCTTGAGTCATCTTCCAGCTGGTGAGGCTGAGACACAGTCTATCAGCAGAATCCTGGTTGGGGGGGGTGGTTCCAGGAAATGTTGCTTTCCTTGTGGCAAGGGAATCTTCTGGAATTTTTCTTCCTCATGAGGAGGCTGCCTCCTGAATTCTGCCTCTGTTTTCTTTTTGGCAGTGCCTTGTGGCATGTGGGATCTTAGTTCCCTGAGCAGGGATCTAGCCTGTGCCCCCTTGCATCAGGAGCACATGGAGTCTTATCCACGGACCACAGGGAATTCCTTTGCCTCCATTTTCAGCGTAAGGAGTGATGCAGGGTGCAAGGTGTCTCAGGCTTGGGCAAGGGGCAGGAGGTGGCCTGCATGGGGTAACCTGCAGCAAGGCATCTTGTTCTGTGCCCCCAGTCTGACCACAGACCAAGGTGGAGTGCCAGACGGATCTTGAGAGTGTCTCAAGTATGCTCCTGTTAAGAGCAGACCTCACAGGGGTTCCAGCTGTGTTCACAACTTAAGGAGAAGCACTGAATAGATCTGCCCATGGAAATTCATGTTTCTTTGGGTCAGGACTCTGGGTGGCAGGCACATCCCTCAAGTGTAGCGGGAGGACTGGGTTCACGTGTACTGTTTGCTCCCAAGGTTGAGAAGGATAGAGTCAGTCCAGGGCTTTGGAGACACACCAGTTCCTCTGTAAACCCCCCCATGTTGCTGAGCCACACATACCTCCACCTGTGGGGAACTCTAAGCAGATTAGTCCTCTGAGGACAACTGAAATGATGAAAAAGTTCCCTTGTTTTTTTTTTTTTAATGAGAAGTTGAAATCTGCATCCTTGTAACTTCCACCCATCGGGTCCACTTCCGCTCTCCAGCCTCTGAGCTAAGAATAGTTCTCACGTGCTTTAAGTGGTTGGAAGAAAAACAAGAGGAGAATATTTCATGGGACATGAACATTACATAAAATTCAAATCTCAGTGTCCATGGATAAACTTTCATTGGTGCAGAGCCACACACATTCAGCTGCCACAACAAATGCTACATGTGGTGGTGGGGGGCTGTCAACAGCAGACATTTTTTCCTGCAAGTTCTGGAGCCTGGAAGTCCCAGTTCCAGGTGTGAGCATAATTCAGTGTTTGATGAGGACTCTCCTCCGACCTTGAGGGTGGCTGCCTTCTCCCTGTGTCCTCAGAGGCCGAGAACAAGCTTGCTGTGGTCTCTTCTTATAAAGGCACTAAACATGGGACCCCACCCTCAGGACCCCATCTAAACCCAGTCAGTTGTTCAGTTATGTCCAATTCTGTGACCCTATGGACTGTAGCCTGCCAGGCTCCTCTGTGGAGGGAGCCTGGAATTCCTCCTCATGGAACACTGGAGTGGGTAGCCATGCCCTTCTCCAGGGGATCTTCCCAACCCAGGGACTGAACTCAGGTCTCCTGTGTTGCTGGTAGATTCTTTACTGAGCCACCTCCCAAAGATCTCAACTCCAAAGAGCATCCCATTGCGAATTAGGGCTTTAACATCCCCAAGTGGGGCTAGTGGTAAAGAATCCACTGCCAATGCAGGAGACACAGGTACGATCACTGGGTTGGGAAGATCTCCTGGAGGAGGAAATGGCAACCCACTCCAGTATTCTTGCCTGGCTGAACTGATGGACAGAGGAGCCTGGCAGGTGCAGTCCATGGGGTCAGAAAAAGTCAGATACGACTGAGAGACTGAGCACTTCATTTCTCCATATGAATTTTGGGGGACACAGACATTCANAGGAGGAAATGGCAACCCACTCCAGTATTCTTGCCTGGCTGAACTGATGGACAGAGGAGCCTGGCAGGTGCAGTCCATGGGGTCAGAAAAAGTCAGATACGACTGAGAGACTGAGCACTTCATTTCTCCATATGAATTTTGGGGGACACAGACATTCAGGCGAGAACACTAATTCACGTACCAGCTATGACTGCTCTCATGTCACGTGGCAAAGCTGAGAAGCTGGGACAGAGGCTACACAGACTGAAAGGCTAAAATGCTTACTTTCTGGTCCTCTGTAGAAAAGGTTTGAAGAGCCCTGTTTTAGGAGTTACCAAGGCCACACCTCCCTCCGTGAGCAAAGGGGCTTTGGGCAACCTTCACACACACCCTTTGGAGGCACAGACCCCCCGCCCCCAGCAGGACTCCACCCCCATCACTGTGAGCACACACCTGTTTCCTGGGTCTACGTCTTGGGCAGTACCTCTCTCCATGCGGTGCTTCAGTTGAGTGAGGTCACCGCAGAAAGCACTCAGCCAGGCCCCCATGGGAGCTCTTGGTCCCTGTTCATCCTGTGCGGTTAGGTGAGCTTGGGTGGCTTGGTGGTTTTCAAGCCAACTCTGGGATTTTGTTGAGTTTTTAGCATATGAGATCGCAACCTCCTCTCCAGGGACTGGACACTAATCCGGTTTAATAACTGATACCCAGAAGCAGAGTCATCTCAAAGGCAGTGTAATGTGTAGCGTTTCACCCAGCTCTGTTCAAAACCTCTCTTGGGGACGGGGGACAAATGCAGGAGGTGTATTTGTTCAAGCTGGTGCCTGGAGGGGCCCCAGGTCATGGTTTGGGGGATTCACCACTGGTACACACTAACTCTCCATCCTGTAGTCCCCACCCAGGTCATGTCAGGAGTGAGGGGTCTCTTGGAGGCATCACAGAAATGCAAACCTTCACGGTTGAAAAGCTCCTTGTGGTTTTTCTTCTCTTCCTGGGAGATACCTTCCTGGTGATGTGTTATGCAAACTTTCCAAGTGCTCCACACAGGCCATGAGGAAACGCCTACTCAGAATGATGACGGCATTACAGTCTGTCTAAAGGGTCCTTTCCTTCCCAAGTGGTGGACATGTTGCAAGGCTCAAGGTTTGAAAGGACTCTGTGTGACTCGTGGAGTGGGTGGTGGGCCCCAAGGACATCAGAGGAAAGAGGACCCCCAAGAGGGCCTGCTCTGCCTTGCCCTGTGGGGGCCCGCCTGCTCCTCCCC
This sequence comes from Neotragus moschatus, assembly GCA_006410615.1. NCBI lineage: Eukaryota > Metazoa > Chordata > Mammalia > Artiodactyla > Bovidae > Neotragus > Neotragus moschatus. The sequence continues at coordinate 1,010,561 of SJYA01002257.1, forward strand.
CTCAGATGTCCGGGGAACAGAGCAGGGAGGGTGGGTAGCAGGTTGCGCCCAGGGCTTTCCTGTGGCTGTTAAATCTTCGGGGTCTGAGGTTAATCATGTGACTCAAATGTGTCTGCCCCAAAAATGTTCCTTACATAAGAGAAAGCAAAGTACTGCAGAATCTTTTTTGACTTAAACATCTCCAAAGCCCTAACCAACAGCAGCAAACTGAAACACCACCAAACAAACCCCCATTGTTGGGATATGTCTTTTGATGGATTGTATACCTCTCTGGATGCTGGAGCATCTGATGAAAGACATCTATGGTGGGGACCAAAGCCTGTGCAGTGAGGGGCCAGGGAGATATTTTGGGCTTTGTGAGTCTCTGCCCTGTGAAAGCAGCCAGAGACAATTTGTGAATGAGAGGATGTGGCTGTATGTCAATAAAACTTTATTTATAGGGATTTCCCTGGCAGGCCATTGGTTAAGACTCTGAGCTTCCACTGCAGGGGACATGGATTCAACCCCTGGTTGGGGAAATAAGATCCCATTTGCCGAGAGGCATGGCCAAGAAAGGAAAAAACAAACAAACAAACAAACAAAAAACTACCAAACCTTTACTTACAAAAACAGGGACTTTTCCTGGTGGTCCAGTAGTTAAGACCTCACCTTCCAATGGAGGGGATGTGGGTTCGATCCCTGGTTCGGAGCTAAGATCCCACATGCCTCTCGGCCAAAACTCTCCCCAAAAACATAAAACAGAAGCAATATTGTAACAAATTCAGTAGACCTTAAAAATGGCCCACATCAAACAAAACAAAACAAAAAATAGGTGGTGGGCTGGATCTGGCCCTCCAGTCATAGTTTGCAGCACTTTTATCTCTAAGGACTGAGGCTGAAGCTGAAGCTTCAATACTGTGGCCACCTGATTCCAAGAGCTGACTCATTAGAAAAGACCCTGATGCTGGGAAAGATTGAGGGCAGGAGGAGAAGGGGACAACAGACGATGAGATAGTTGGATGGCATCACTAACTCAATGGACATGCGTTTGAGCAAACTCCAGGAGTTGGTGATGGACAGGGAGGCCTGGTGTGCTGCAATCCATGGGGTTACAAAGAATCGGACACAACTGAGTGACTGAACAACTATTAAAAGAGGTGACATCCACCAAAAAAAGATGGAAGTGTGGATCCTTACAAGATCCATGGCACTCGCAGCTCTGCTCTGTCCTTTTGTGGGGACATTCTGGTCAGGAAGGGGACCCCCTCACTTACAGATGACTTTCATGCTGCCTGCTGGCCAAGGAGGAGGAGGGAAGGCACAGAGGCACTGTGCCCCCTGAGTCCTCATTAACCTCTTTTACTTTGCTAGTAATTCTGATTTATCATTGGACTGCAGGCCTGATTAATCTGTTCCTAGTAATACACATAAAGCCACCCTCCCAACTGCTCACCGGGGACAGCTGGCCACTGTTGCAGGCTGCTGCCTCTGATGCTGACTATTTTTGGTTCCTCTTCTTGCCTCATTTATTTTTGATTTGGGTTGCTCACACAGACTGTATGTTCTCTTTCCCGCTCCTGCACTGAGATGAAATAAGTGTAGAATTTTAAAATCCTGCTCGTGATGCCTCAACATGGCACCTGGAAGGTGTCGTCGGAGGTGGGGCTGCCTGCCCTCGAGCTCCGGCCTGCAGCCTTGTGTCGCGTCCTCGACACAGTGACCCATCCAGTCCTGGGGAAGGGCTGGGCCTTCAGCATCCTGCATTGACACTGGGGTTCGAATAGCTTGGGGTCCAGGACACCTGAGTGTCCTCCGAGGGGTGTGGATGGAGAAGGTACCAGATGCGCACCTGAGCAGCATCTTTGACTTCATCCGTGGGCGAGGACCAGTCCAAGCTGCTGGGGACCGAGTGCAGAGGTTCAAGGAGCCAGGATAAAGGCTTCCATGTGCACTCACTCACTTAGCCTTCACCCCACACCCTGCGAGGCTCGTACTGCTTATTATCCATCACTGGTGATGGCTGAGAAACTGAGGCTCAGGGCAGTTAAGTCAGTCTGGCCCTGGACCCCCCCTGGAAGTTTCTCCTCTGAACCACAGCCCTGAGCTGCACCCCAGCAGAGAGGAACAACTAAATACTTCCTCCCTACAAGGGTGAGACAGTGTGCTTTCTAGGGTGAGAGTAGACAGGGTTGGGGGACAAAGGGCAGAGTCAGGAGGGAGGTCTCATTAGGAGATCAGCGATGATCCAGGTGGGAGCTGGGGAGATCCAGGCTGGGGTGGCTGGGTGACTGGTGGAGTCGGGAGGTAGAGACCAAAAGGCCAGCTCTTGGGTGGATGTGGGACCTTAGGGGAAGGTAGGGGTGCAGGGTGACCCTCAGGTTTCTGCAGAAGAACTGCCAGCTCCTGAGATGGGGGAAGTGATGGGGTGCAGCAGGTTAGGGGTGTTCTGGAGACTGGTGGTGGCTGCGTCCAGTCCGAGCAGTGCATGGAACACCCATGTGGGGCTGGGGTCCTCCTCCCCTCTCTTCTGCCACGGAGCCTTGGCAGGTGCCACCCCTCTGCCCAGGACACTCTTGCTGTGTGTCCCCACTCAGATGTCAGCTCTCCAGAGGCCCGTCCATCATGTCAGCATGTGCATTTCCTGAGGAGCTTGTACCTTAACCTGTGGAGACACCACCTGGCTGTCCCCCAACCAGACGGTGAGCCCAGAGGGCAGCCACTGGGTCAGTCTCATTCCTTGGGGAATCCTTTGTCCTGGGACATGGTGGTGCTGAACATGTGCAGGTAGGTCACATTCACTCAGCATGATCATGTGATCCTTCTTCCTGCAGCCTCAGCACCTCCTCCAAGGGGCTTCATGGTGGGAGAATGCAGTCCACACAGGCCCAGGTTGGGATTGCAGGCCATCACTGGACTTTACGGTCTCTATCAGGTCTGGAGTTCCTGTCTAGGGTGGTCCCTGGTTCATGATGCGTGTACAGAGGCAGGCATGCATGCACGGACAGACAGTATATGTATCTGCACGTGTGAACGTGTATATAGACTCACAGACCATCTCTGCCACCCCCACCTTCATCACCTCCACCCATTCCACGACCGTCGCCATCTTCACTTCCATCAGTTCCACCACCTCCACCTCCACGACCTGCACCTTCCTCGCCTCCCCCACCTTCATGCCCATCAGCTCCGCCACCTTCATCTTCATCACTTCCACCCTCCCCACCTTCCCCTCTACGACTTCCACCCCATCACACCCTCCAGCTTCACCCCAGGCTGCCTCCGCTTCCTCCAAGCACTGCTACTTTGGAGTCCTCCCTGCTGAACAACGCTCTGAGCTTAAGTTCTCATCTCCATGCCCGTGAGCCCACAGCTGCACTTCATCCCACCCCTCTGACCTGAGGCCCAGGTTCAGGACCTTGGCTGCCTGTTGGCTCCACCCACAGGGCTGCCTCTGGAACATTCCCTCTCTTGCCTATCTTCACTGGCGGCTTTGGGTTGTCCACCTGTCACCAGAGTCCCATTCCCTGAGCTCCTGTACCTGTGGCAGCCCCAACACTTGTTCCTGCCACTCCCCCTGGGGGAGCAACGTCACCTGCTGGCAATGTCACCAGCCTTGGGGTCCAATGCCATGGCTGCTTCTCCAGCCTGCACGGGTCACCCCACACGATTACACTACAGTGGTTAACCAACAGTGGGGAGGAACTGACACTTTTCATTTCTAACACCTCTGTCATTCACATCTAAATGACCCTCCCTGATGCTCCAAGAAGCAAAGAGCTGGGGCAGGTCTACTCGACTCCAAAACCAACAATCTTAATCTTAACCTCCTGCCGTTTTTTTCCAGACTCTCAGATGATTTCTGGAGAAGAAAACTCCCTACAGTTTTCCGGTCTAAATCTTTGACATTCGAATATCAGCCCAGCCCCTGGGCACTCTCATCCCCAATAAAACTCCCTCTCTTGCCTAAATCCAACTGGGGAATACAACGTACTATCCCCCCTCCCACCCCAGGCTTTCCCACTCCTTTTATTCACCTGAGCAGGGATGAGGAAGGACTCATTAACTTGCCCTTGGAACATGAATAACCTTGGACCAGGTATTCCACCAGCGACCAGGGGAATGGGGATGATTGGAGAGGGAGGGGCAGGCAGCAGTCCCCTAGTTCCCAGAAAACAATCCCTAAGAGATCCTCAAGACAGGGATTTTTCAAAGTCTGTGTGTTCCAGTCACACTTCATATAGTTCTTGAATCTAAAATTTATCTACTTATTTTTCTAGTGATCTCTAAATTATGACAAGTAATGTTGGCTTTCCCTTGATTGCAGGAACAGTGAGTTTCATTTCAAAATAAGCTTATTTAAGAAGAAAGTTTAACCAGCTAAAAGAGAAATGCAAACTCAAAAACAGATCTGGCTGTGTGCACATATGACTCATAGCAGCAGATGAAAGGCTGGTGGCTGGAGTGTGGAAAATACTTGCCAAAGACAGAGACAGACAGACAGACAGAGAGGGAGAGACAGGGGGACCAGAGTGCAGGAGAGACAGTGCTTTCCGAACCTGTGGCCTCAGAACCTCATCTCCAGAAATCCCAGGAGGGGGTGCATAGACTGCACAGGGCAAGTGAATTCTGGGTCAGCATGCAGGTCTTTCTTTTTTTTTTAGAACTAATTTAAAATCCCCCTTTGTGAAAGTGTATCAGAGTTCCTCCCATTATAGGAAGTTTATTCAGACAGTCTAGGGAGAGACTAGAACCCCAGCAGGATAGAGCACTCCAGGCCAGCCCTGGGGAGGTGCTATAATGAAGGTCTAGGTGGGGGATGTGCCTCTGAAGGTGTGTGTGTACACACACAAGCACATGTGTGCATACATACACAGACATACACATGGGCCCACTCATCTATCAGCCAGCAGCCCAAGGTCTGCTGTCCGTTCACATACCCCATGAGATGCCAGGGAAGCCCTCTCCTCCCACGGCCTGCACGCTCCACCCTGGCCAGTCCAGGAAGGTGGCACCAAGCTCCACGTGTGGAAGGACCTGCAACCTCATGGTCAATGTCCCAGGCCAGCCCTGGCAGCCTCCTGCTGCTCTGTAAAGCAGATGCTTCACAGGGCCAGTGAAGACAAAGCACTCAGATCTCCACAAGGTAAGTGGTGATGGTCACAAGGTCCAGGGAGCCACCTGGGTGACCCAGACATCCAGCCAGAGAACATTTCAAACATAGCCTCAGAGAGTGTGCCCCATACCTCTGGGGGGGAGGCAGAAGGGCTGGGCCCGTTCCCACCTCCCCTGGGATGAAGTGCACCCATGGGTGTGTTTGCTCCCCTCTCTCTCCTGCCTCAGTGGATGTTCCCAGAGCGATAGGGGAGGGGCTGCTCCCTCTGGGAAGCCAGGCCATGATTAAGTCAACAGGCATCTCCCCAATAGGCAGCCCGACATGAAGCAGCCCCTTGGAGGAGGCTTGGGGTCGGGGCCCCACACAGTGTGAGATCTGAGTGGGGGTGTGTTGGGGGGCAGAGCTGTGTCCCCAACATTCACCCACCCCTGCTCTCTTTTCATGATGAGAGCATCTCTTCCCCATTCTGGTGTCAGAAGCTTGTCCTTCAGGGGGAGAGGGTCTTAAACATAAAGAACAGTGGGACAAGAGAGCTCTGTCCTCTGTGCTGGCCACCATCAGGGGGACAGGGGCTTCCTGCTGCAGAACAGGGACTCAGCTAACTGCCTGCAGGGCCTTTCCTTGTGAAACCCAAGCCCTGCCCTTCATCCCAAAGAGAAAACGAGCTGCAGGTCTAAATGGCCTACCTCCAGGGTTCCCTCCCCACCGGGGCTGGTGAGAGGATCTGGGTGAGGCTGGACTGCCCCTGCCCCTGCCACTCACCAGCTCTCTGGGGGACAGCTGTGCAATCTCAGAGGACTCCAGGCAGCACCCAAGGGCAGAACCTAGCCCAGGGCACCCTGTGGCCAGCACGGTGCGCATCTCTAGTCGGTTGGCTGAGGCTGCAGTGCTGCGAGTACCTGGCTGGGGAGTCAGAGACAGAAGCTCTGCATTCACCTCTGAGAGGGATAATCAATGAGCCCAAGGGCTGTGGCGGTAGGGGAGCAGGAGGTCCAAGCACACGCATCCCCTCCCCCGAAGTGGTCAGACCAACAGTGAACCTGGTTTTTCCCACTCTTCGAGGGGCATCCTGAATAGAAAGGACAGAGAAACGTCTCATCTCCTATCACAGTGGACTAGGGTCTTTCCAGCTGAGTCAAGGTGGGAGGAAAACACAGAGTTGGGGGTAGAGAGGAAGGAGCCCCCCCACCCGCCGCCCCCCGCCTCCCGAGGCCAGTGATCAGGGCTGCGATTCCCGCAGTGATTCAAAGCCTGACTCAGCAGAGACACGGGAGAGAGCAGAGGCGGTCCCAGCTCTCAGCAGGCAGGCGGATGGATGAAGCAGCTCCAAGCTGCTTCCCTGGTCTGGGGAGAGGGGTGGGTTTTTTAACTGCTTACCCCCAGGATGGCAGCAGAAGGGAGAGGCTGGCATGCTGGTGTCCCCCAGACAGGCAGTCTCAAAGCTGGTCTCTCCAGTCTAAGTGGACGCATTGGCGCCCTCTTGTGCCACCAAGCAATCCCTGGATACACAGTCCCTCCCCCAGGCATGCTGGAGTCTCTTTCTCTCTAGGGCTCTGGATGACCTGGGGCCGGGAGGCCTTGAGGAGTGGTGGGTGTTCTCACCTCACCCGCGGTGGTAACACTGAGGGGCTGGTGGTGGGCTGTGGAGATGGGGGCCGCCTACTTCTGGCCAGTGCTGCTCAGGGACCTCTGGCCACAATGTCCAGCTAGTCCCTCCCCTGTACTTGGCACAGTGCCTGGCACAGCATGAGGCTGACTATCCGTGGCTGATCCCCGGAACTTCCCAAGACCACACACACGGCGGAGCTGGACCCCTGGAATTCAGGTGGGTTTTAACGGTGACCCTTAGGAGACACTGGGGGACAGACCTTGGTGCCTTTTGTAGAGGAAGTAGAGAGACTGAGAAAAAGGCTGCTTGCCAGTGTCTGATGGATCCAGGACCCCTAAACGCTGTAGCATAAAATTGCCCCTCCCTGGGGAGGCACAGGCTCACATCCTGAGAAGGGGGGCCTCTCTGAGTGCCTCCCATCTCCCCTTGATGGAACATGCTGTCTTGTCTCACCTGCTCACTCTGTCACCCACAGGTGAGTGCTGTGAGGCCTCCCCAGGCTGCTTGCCCACTGCTCTGAGGCCAGGAGGGGACTCCGCCCTTTAAGTACACTGGCAGCAGTAGGCAGGGTGACTCCATAGTGGATCCCATTCCTCACCGTGGGCCCCGGCTCTGGGTGCAACTGCTGACTCTTTTGCAGGGTGATCCAACTCAATCCAGCTCAACCCCAGGTCTACCTGCCACCCTTCCACTCTTGCCCCATAAACAGTAACACCTGACGTGCCATCCCTCTCAACGACGAAGAATCAGAAGACCAGAAAGAAAGCCACAGAGGGGGCTCTGGTGGGAATCAGTGGCAGAAACCTGCTGTAGTGGCTCAAACCGTGTCCCTGCCCATCAAAGAAGTGAAGTGAAGTGAAAGTTGCTCAGTCGTGTCCGACTCTTTGTGACCCCATGGACTATATAGTCCATGGAATTCTCCAGGCCAGAATACTGGAGTGGGTAGCCTTTCCCTTCTCCAGGGGATATTCCCAACCCAGGGATCGAACCCAGGCCTCCTGCATTGCAGGTGGATTCTTTACCAGCTGAGCCACCAAGGAAGCCCAAGAATACTGGAGTGGGTAGACTATCCCTTCTCCAGTGGATCTTCCCGACCTGCCCATCAAAAGACATGTCAAAGTCCTGATCCCTGGTACGGGTAAATATGCCCTTCTGCAGCACAAAGGTCACTGCACATATAATTAAGGCATGTTATCTTGGATTGGGGCTTCCCAAGTGGCTCAGTGGTAAAGAATCTGCCAGGAGACGTGGATTTCAATCTCTGGGTCAGGAAGATCCCTGGAGGAGGAAATGGCAACCCACTCCAGTAGTCTTGCCTGGGAAATCCCATGGACAGAAGAGTCTGGTGGGCTACGGTCCATGGGGTCACAAAGAGTTGAATATGACTGAGCTCCTGAGCAGGTGCAGGCACATCCTGGACTGACCTGGGCATTAGTCACTCAGTTGTGTCTCACTCTTTGTGACCCCATGGACTGCAGTCTGCCAGGCTCCCCTGACCATGGGATTTCCCAGGCAAGACTACTGGATTAGGTTGCTATGCCTTCCTCCAGGGGAACTTCCCGACCTAGGGATCGAACCCACGTCTCCTGCATCTCCTGCATTGCAGACAGACTCTTACCACTAGCACCACTTGGGGTGGACCCTAAATCCAGTGACAGGTTTCCTTACAAGAGAAGACACAGATGCAGAAAAGGAGGCACGGGACGGAGGCAGACTTTGGGGTGATGCATCTACCAAAGCAAGGAGGGCCAAGGATGGCCAGTGACGCCAGATGTCGAGAAAGGTCTGGAGCAGACTCAGAGCCTCCAAAGGGAACCAGCCCCACAGACACCTTGATTTTAGACTTCCAGTCTTCAGAGCGGCCAGTGAATAAACATGGCCATTTTGAACTCCTCCACTTGTGGTCATTTTCTCCAGCAGCCCTGGGAAGCAGATTCACCAGCCACCCTTGGCGACCCCCAACCTTAGCAGGTTGTAGGCGGAGGCTGCTCTCTCTGGGGATTGTGACCCTCTTCTGGGGGCCTGTGTCCCCAGCCCTGGTTCAGTTCCACACCCTGAGGGGGAGGGGGTGTCTGCAGGTAAATTTCTGCAGCTCTCCCTGCGTTAGTGAATAGGCTCCTGGGGCTCTCCTCGCTCTCAGGGGACTGTAAGAATAAATAACAAATGATTTCAAAGAGGATTACGCTGCTGGGACCACATGACAGAGGCATGAAAGATTAATATCTTGCCCATGCAGCACTACACTAGCAATTCGAAAGCCAGCTTTACTCCACCTCATCCATTAAAGGCTCTGTTGAATTAAAAGGGATGCAAAAGGAAGCCATCAGGCTCTGTGCCTTTGCAATCTTGTAATGAACAGGAAAAAAAAATTCATTTTTAAGTGAAAATACTCATTGAGGGTGAAGCTGTGAGGAAGCTACTCCAGTGAGGCGTTGCTGCTTTAGGGGTGTGCAGCACAATTTTCTCAGAAAGTAATTAGGTAACAGAGGCCCAGAGCCTGGGATCCAGAAATCCTACTTATATAAACATAACCTAACCATTCAAGGGGGAGAAGGCAATGGCAACCCACTCCAGTACTCTTGCCTGGAAAATCCCATGGGTGGAGGAGCCTGGTAGGCTGCAGTCCATGGGGTCACTAGGAGTCGGACATGACTGAGCGACTTCACTTTTACTTTTCACTTTCATGCTTTGGAGAAGGAAATGGCACCCTACTCCAGTGTTTTTGCCTGGAGAATCCCAGCAACGGGGGAGCCTGGTGGGCTGCCGTCTATGGGGTTGCACAGAGTTGTACACGACTGAAGCAACTTAGCAGCAGCAGCAGCAGCAGCAGCAACCATTCAAGGTCTGTCTAGTCAAAGCTATGGTTTTTCCGAAGTCATGTATGGATGTGAGCGTTGGACCATAAAGAAGGCTGAGCCTCAAAAAATTGATGCCTTCGAATTGTGGTGCTGGAGAAGACTCTTGACAGTCTCTTGGACAGCAAGGACATCAAACCAGTCAATCCTAAAGGAACTCAACCCTGAATATTCATTGGAAGGACTGATGCTGAAGCTGAAGCTCCAATACTTTGATCACCTGATGAGAGGAGCCAACTCACTGGAAAAGACCCTGATGCTGGCAAAGATCAAGGGCAGGAGGAAAAGCGGGCAACAGAGGATGAGATGGTTGGATGGCATCACTGACCCAATGGACATTAATTTGAGCAAACTCCAGGAGATAGTGAAGGACAAAGAAGCCTGGAGTGCTGCAGTCCATGGGTTTGCAAAGGGTCGGACATGACTGAGCAACTGAACAACAACAACTGTTCAAGAGGAAATAAACTTAGATGCACACCAGTGTTCATGATGGGGAAAGGTGAAAAATTGCTAACCCACTAAGGAGATAATGTTTAAGTGAATTATGGAAAAATGATGGGATGTGAGTCAGTTTCTTGCAGTGATGACTCCCTGTTGGGAAGGTGCTCAGGCAGTGATGTGAGTCAGGGAAGTGGAGAGCCCCACGATTCTGTAGGCGGGATGGGAAAGTATCCAGGACATGGGGAGGGGGTCCCACCTCCTAGCTGATCACTGCTGACTCAGTGACCCCCTTCTGGTGGGGTGTTTGTGTGTATGAGGCAGGGGAAGACAGACTCTGGGGGTAGCATGGGGAGTCCCACATGGGGCTCTGCCAGCACTGAGCTGGGGGCTGGGCCGGGCCTTCTTTTGCTATCCCCTTACCAGGCATCCTGGCCACTCTGGACCAGGGGCCGAGGCCAGGGGTGAGGTGATCTGAGGCCCAGAGTCCTCTGGTGGCTGTGAGACCTGAGATTAAGCATGAAACTCATTCTCACTCATGAAGTACCAACTTCTGGAGTGGCTGGAGGATTAAGAGTAAATGCTTGTGGGTTTAAGCAAGAGCCTGACAGAGCAAATCCCAGACAAAGGGCAGCTGCTGATACAAATAATGACAGGAAAGTCATCGCCCTAGCTCTCCTCTTCCCCATCATCACGGTCATCATCACTGCTGTCACCAGCAACATCATCGTCATCCTCATCACCACCATCTCCATCATCATCCCCACCAGCACTACCATCATGGTCATCATCTCTGCTGTCATCATCAACATGATCGGCATCATCAACACCACCACCACTGTCTTCAGTACCATCACCACGGATCCCATCGTGACCATCCCCAGCAGCACCATCAACATGGTCATCATCACTGCTGTCACCAGCAACATGATCGTCATCCTCATCATCACCATCTCCATCATCATCCCCACCAGCAGCATCATCACCGTCACCACCAGCATCAGCATCCTTTTCCAGCATCATATGAAGCGCCCGCCTCCTTTCTACAGCAGGGCAAAGGCCTTCGGTCATCTAGCCTCCCTCCTGGAGACCCCCAGCTTCCCTGGAAACCTGCCCACAGGACACAGCCTTCTCTGTCTGCCACCTGGGACCACTCAATCTGGATGCCCTGGGATGGTTTCTGCAGTTCGAAGGAATTATCTCCACATGATTAAGTGGCTCTGCTATAAACACATGAATGTGGCTGCTGGGCACTGAGCATGTGGTCTGTTTGTGGAGGCTGCCAGGCTGCAGGACACGGCTCATCTGTTCAGATGCCAGGCGGCTGGGAGCCTGTGGCCATCAGCCTGTGATGCCCATCCCTGGACCACACCTGCCTCAGCACACAGGCTCTGACACCTGGCTTTGTCTCACCTTCAGCTGCAGGGGTGTATCTCTGCCGACTGCCACCTCTGGCTTGCTGTCAGGTCCCAGAGGTCACGGCTGCTTTGCCTTCCCTGGGGCACTGCCTGTTGTTCAAGGTGCGACAGGCTTGTGCCCCGGGATATGATACTTTGCAGATGATCCATCACTGGAGCGGTCTGCCTGAGGGAGATGGAATAAGGGAGCCCACAGTGGGAACGGCCTGTGCCTGCTTCCAGGTAGCCCAGGCCTGGTCTCATGGCTTCAGCTCAAGGACTCAAAGCTCACCAGGTGGCCAGTCATTGCAAGTCAGCTCCTCCAAGCAGGGACTCCGGAGGTTCCTAGGGTGGATGAGTGGACAGAAGGGGAGGCGGGAGGGCAGTCTTGCCCGTGGGCAGTGCCAGAACCGGCACAAGGACTTCATTCCTGGAGTGAAGCCTCACAAGAAACAGGGGTGGAGGGTGCTCAGGACTGTGGCATCGCCTCTCCACAGCTCTGAGCCCTGGCGACGTCAACACAGTGAGGGAACGGGTTGTGAGGGTGGGCCTTGGACACTTGCGATGCAGTGGCTTGAAGGACCGAGGTCTCATGGAAGTCAAGGAAATCAGCTTGGGTCAGGCGAGATGTCCCTGGGCTTACAGGGAGGGTGATGCCCTGGAGGTCCTACCCCACCAGCAATATTCACCCACGTGCTGCATGCTAAGTCACTCCGTTGTGTCTGACTCTGCGACCCCATGGACTGCAGCCCACCAGGCTCATCTGTCCATGGGATTCTCCAGGCAAGAATAGTAGAGTGGGTGGTTATTTCCTCCTTCAGGGGATCTTTCTGACCCAGGGATCGAACCTGAGTCTCTTATGCCTCCTCATTGGCAGGTGGGCTCTTCACCACAAGTGCCACCTGGGAAGCCCATATTCACCCACATGAACAGAGCAGTGAGTGTCTCCCTGGAGGACCAGGCACGGGCTGTCTGGTTAATGAAAGTAGGGAAGGGGCTGGGTTGGGGGATGTAGGTGCACCCTAGAAGTGCTCTGATGAATGGAGGTGGTTCCGGGCATGCTCTGGCACTTGGTTTGTGCCCAGGGGTTTCACTTCTCTGATATTCCTGAGTGAGGTGGCAGCCATTAGCCTACCCTGTTCTGCCTTCTGGGAGGGTGCATCATTTCTGATCATTGCCAAGCACCTGCTCCTGCCATGCGCCTGCCCCAGGGGTGAGCTGGGGGTACAGAGGTGACTGGACAGACATGACCTATCTTCAGGGGGCACATGCTCTAGGAGGGACCAGGCACCGGTAGCTCAGAGAGACTTATGGGATGCTGGCTGGGGGCTCAGGGAGTGGACACCAGCTGGTGGTCAGAGAGTTGCTTGGGGGCCCCATGCCACCAACAAATCTCATTCCTTCATGAACCCCAGTTCTTCTCTCCCTAAAATGAGTGACTGGACCACATGGTGTCAAAGAGTAAGGAGCCCAAAGGGACTTTCTTGAGGACTGCTGGCTACTTAAGCTCAGCCCACCCACTCGATAATAAATTAAATAGACCCTATAACAGTTTATATGCCTGCTGGCTCAGGGCTGCTTTAGAGACCAGGGGCTCTGCATGAACCTGGGAGCAAGTGCCCTCTCATCCCCTCAAGGGACTGGGGAAGTGTCCCCTGCCCTGTGCCCTCGGCCCCTGACTCAGGGCCCTTTGCTTGTAGAGGCCTGGGTGACTGGGGCTGCAACTGCCGCCCCCTCTCCTCCTGCTCACTAAGGCTCCTGCCTGGGGTCCACATGCCTGTACCGTGGGTCCCTGCTTGGCCCTTGGCATCCATACAGCCCAGCAGGTGGCTGGAAGCCTCCAGCAGTTCCCCATTGTTATCATGGTTACCAGGCTACAGGAAGGTGGGGAGAAACCCTCTCCTCCATATCCCTCCCAGCAGTACCCCAGTGGGCTTTGCCAGAACCTTCCAGCCCTGGGTGAGGAAGGGAATGAGGGTCCAGCCTGATACACAGGCTTTGTGTGTGTGTGTTGTGGGGAGGCTGTGGCGATCATGTTAGCTGAGCAGCTCAGGGCTCCCAAGGGAACTATGGACAGGGGACAGAGTGGGGGCCTCCAGGGACCTGTCAGCTCCCTCTCCCCACAGAGAAGCCTCATATGTTCTTTTGTTCCTTCCAAGGTCACAGGATGCCTGAAAAGTCATTGCAAATCCCAACAAAACAGCACTCCCTTTCTGCAGGGACACAGGTGCTCTGACTCTTAGGCACAGAGATGCCTCCTTGTTTACACCCTCCAGTGTCCTGGCCAGGGCCATTTTTCCTCTAAAGATGAGTAGCCTCTTTGACTTCCCTGGTGGTCCTGTGGTTAAGACCCCACCATGCAATGCAGGGGGCATGGGTTCGATCCCTGGTCAGGGAACTAAGATCCCACATGTCATGGAGCAACTAAGCCCATGCACCACAACTACTAAGGCTATGCGCTGCACAGCCCGAGCCACAACTAGAGAGTCTGGGCAGTGCAACAAAGGATGCTGTGAGGATTCTGCATATGCCACAACAAAGAGCAAAGGTCCCACATGCTGCAACTAAGACCCAACAGAGCTAAATAAATAAATATCACAAAGCAGAGACATCACTTCGTGGACAAAGGTCCATATAGTCAAAGTTATAGCTTTTCCAGTAGTTATGTACAGATGTGAGAGCTGGACGACCAAGAAGGCTGAGTGCTGAAGAACTGATGCTTTCTAACTATGGTGCTGGAGAAGACTCTTGAGAGTCCCTTGGACAGCAAGGCGATCAAACCAGTCAATCCAAAAGAAAATCAACCCTGAATATTCATTGGAAGGACTGATGCTGAACCTGCAACTCCAATACTTTGGCCACCTGATGCAGAGCCGGCTAATTGGGAAAAACCCTGATGCTGGGAAAGAAGAGGAGAAGGGGACGACAGAGGATGAGATGTTTGGATGGCATCACTGACTCAATGGACAAGAGTTTGAGCAAACTCTGGGAGATAGTGAAGGACTGGGAAGCCTGGCATGCTGCAGTCCATGGGGTCGCAAAGAGAGTTTGAGCAAACTCTGGGAGATAGTGAAGGACTGGGAAGCCTGGCATGCTGCAGTCCATGGGGTCGCAAAGAGTCAAACACGACTGAGCAACTGAACAACAATAACAAAAAATAAAGATAAGTAGCGCCTAGGACTTCTCTGGTCCAGCAGTTAAGACTCTGCGCTTCCAATGCAGAGGGAGTGGGCTCGATCCCTGGTTGGGGAACTAAGATCCCACATGCTGCTTGGTGTGGCCCCTACCAAAACAGATGAGCAGCCTCCAAGATCTTTCCTCAACTAACTCCGCGTCCCTCTCATGAGGACTCCTCCCAGCCCCCTACACCACCACTGTAGCCGCCAGCCATCTCTGCACCTTCGTGTGGGGCTCTCCCTGCCCAGAAAGCCACCCTGTCCCTTCTCTGTCTTCAGGGAGAACCACAGCAGCCCCAGGCTCGCCTCCTCGCTTCCTGACCACGTGGATGCACCTTGTCCTGTCGTGTTGTGCCCACTGGGCCTGCAGTCACTTCTGTTGTGGCCTGAGTGGCACCTCCATGGGTTGGAGCCCACATCTCCTCCCCCACTGACAGTGGTTCCTGAGGGCAGTGGCCCTGTCTGTGCCTTTGTTTCTTGGGTCAGTGAAGGAAGGGGTGGAGCACAGGTGAGGATCAGGAGCAGGGTCGCTCCTACGAGCAACAGGAGTCCCTCGTGTTATGACGTCAGGCCCAGGGTGGTGGATAGGTCTCATCTGAACAGGCCCTTTGTTTAGGGCGTGGCCCACGTGTACCCCATAGGAACTGCTCCAAGTGCCACCAGTGGTCTTTCCTAACCCAACCTTCAGCCTTCGGGCTGAGGAGGAAGCATGACAGCCTCCCGGGAGCCCTTGTTGTGTCCCCAGCTGGGACACAGGAGGGTCAGAGCTCTGTGTCCCTGTGGAGGGGGGTGGCATTTTGTTGGGATTTGCAATGATCCCTTTTCTGGGCATTCCATGACCTTGGCAATAGCAGGGGGGCAGAGATGGCTCCAGGCCACCTGTACTGGATGACAAAAAACACCTTCTCCTCAGTGAGAGGCAAAGGCAACGCTCCCGGGGGAGGGGGGTGGAAGAGCTGCTGAGCAGAGGTGTGGCGGGGGGTAGGCCTCATGAGAAGGGGAGGGGATGCCACAGGTTCAGTCCCGAGGGACAGGCCTGCTCCTGAGTAGAGCGCCTGCTTCCGTCACTCAGGACAAGTGAGAGAGTCAGCCTCCTGGCCAAGTGTTGTTCCAGGGGGACTGGGGCTCGGCTGACATCAGCAACTCCCCACCCACGGTAGGAATCAAGCTGGATTTGGGATTCAAAGCTGACAAAAGTATAGCAGGTGGCCCAGTCAAGTGAGGGCTTCCCAAGTTCCAGAGCATTGAAGCAGCCCCAGGAAGCCCTGCTCATCAGAACTTCCAATGGCCAAGGTATGTGTCCTTAGGCGCCACTTTACAAAGTGGAAATGGGAAAGTCTGCTGCAAACTTTGAGTGTTTCTCAAAGTGCTGCCTTGGAACCCCAGGCCTGGCCACTGAGCCCCATCAGGACTCGAGGGGGCTGTTTTCATTTTCCTTCTGTGATCCCAATATGTGTCTCAGGGCTCAGGACCTCCTGGTCCCTCTGGGGCCACCAGAGGGGCCCCCTTCTCTGCAGTCATGTCACATGCATCAGTGAGACTGCAAGGATGAGCCCCAGCCCTGCAGTTCACAGGCATCCCCAGAAATGTCCCTACTAGGGCAGGACACAGAATCACCCGCCGTAGAACCATCTTTTATGAAGGAACAGACTGAAGATGGACCCAGTTCACCAGAAGAGTGACTGTTCTTCCCACTGGCCTGCTTGCCTCTCTCACCGTCCTTCCTTCTATCATGGTCAGATTTCTCAGGAGCCTGGGCTTCCCCAGTGGCGTTAGTGGTAAAGAACCTGCCTGCCAATGCAGGAGATGTAAGAGATGCAGGTTCTACCCGTGAGTTGGGAAGACCCCCTGGAGGAGGGCATGGCAACCCACTCCAGTGTTCTTGCCCGGAATCCCATGGACAGAGGAGCCTGGCGGGCTATAGTCCATGGGGTCGCAAAGAGTTGGACATGACCAAAGCGACTTAGCATGCAGATAGGCAGCAGAGTGCAAAGGTCAGGAGGGCGGGAATCAGCCCCCAACAGCCTGGGTTCAGATCCTGACTCCTCCCTGTGCATGCTCTGTGACCTGAGGACAATCACCTCAGTTTTTAGGGGCTATTTCTGCACCAGTAAAAGGGGGACAATGTCAGCTCCTTATACTGGAGTCGACACAGAACAGGGCAAAGAGGGCAGCACACGCACCTGCTGTGGGGTGAGGAGCGCCATCACCTTCACTCCTGGTAGAGGTGGGCCCAGCAGCATGGGGCCCGCCTGACGCAATGGACACCTCCTCCCGCCCCGTCTCCATTTCTTCCTGGGCTCCAGCATAACCCAGGGTCTCCTCCTGTCCTGCTCTTCGTCTCTTCTCTCGAATCCTGCACTCAGGACCACTCCCCGGGCTCCTTATTCTGCCCCCCTCACTCTTGTCCCCACCTGCAGGGTGTCCTGGTCCATGGCCTGGGCTGTGACATGGGGGTGCTAGCGATCACATTTGGCTTGAACCCCATTTGAACCCAGGGCTCCCCTTCAATGCCCACAGCCAAACTGAAGGCCAAGGCACATAACTTGGACCCAATGAAGCAGGGTCAGCAGGGTGCAGGCCGACGACACCCAGGGATGAAAGCCTGGAGTCCCAGGCTCCTCTCACCTTCCATATCCCACTGCCGCCCAGCTCCACAGAGGCCATGCTCTGCTGCCCTCCTATCTCTTCATTCTTTTCATCGGCTCCAGACATATCTATGGGGTCCCACTCTGTGCGAGATGCTGGGTCTACAG
This sequence comes from Neotragus moschatus, assembly GCA_006410615.1. NCBI lineage: Eukaryota > Metazoa > Chordata > Mammalia > Artiodactyla > Bovidae > Neotragus > Neotragus moschatus. Next base: position 1,027,884 of record SJYA01002257.1, read on the forward strand.
AAGCACCCAATACAGACAACAGTCTCCCCCCCTTAAGAAGACACGCGGTCTCCCCCACCACCACACCCGGTCCTCACCGCATGTCATAGACACATCTGCCTCCTCTATCCAGGCCTGGACATGTCACTGCCAGCTCCAAAGCCCCATTCCTCCGATGGCTGGTCTCTTAGACTCCAGTTCCTGCCCACTGCCCCCAACAACTCCTACAGGCACCTTCCACCTGTGCTTCCCCTGGATCTCGGCCATTGTCCAACGCACTCGCCCCCACTGTCCTCCCTCCAGGCACTTCCCCAGGCAGGGTCCCCTCCCAGACAGTCCTTTCCCAGTTTTGCTGTCACAACCCTGCCTCCTTCCAAGGTGTGGGTCAAAGGTCAACCCCATCTGCCCCCATCTCTCCTCTCTCAGCAGACGCATCTCTGATGTTCTTGGTCTGTGGTTACCGCCTCCCTTTCCTGGCTCCTGGGCCCTAGAGGTGGAGGTGAGGTTGGTGTTGCTCACGCTTGGCCCTTCAAATGTCTGCCGCAAAGGCCTTTCCCCATTGGCAGTATTACAGGTTTTAAACAATGCTTAATTCTAATTTACTTTTTAATTTGTGGATTCATCAGAATTTCCCTGTTTATTTCTGAGTTGCCTTCATCCAGAAGGGGCAGGAAGGGCACTGTTTTGAGAGAGCCCCTACCATCACGGGGAGCTAGGGAATGCAATGTTCCCAGGCAGAATTCTAGCTCCTTCTGCCCTGGGCTGCATTTGACAGCTTGTGGACATCAGGCTGGAGTTCGCGCTGAGATCGTAAAGCTGCTGAGGGGTGGAAGATGAAAACACGCTGTGGTGCGGAGGGTGGGTGAGCTGGGGGTGGGGCCCTGCAGCCCCCTGGTCCCCACAGGCCACTGCACAGGTGGGCAGGCGGGCAGATGGGTGTCCTCCAGGAGGCCTGGGGTAGGGAGGGCAGGGTGGGGCGTGTCCCTCCACTCACAGGGAGGCTATGATCTGCACAGAGAGGTAAAGCCCTCCTCCCTCCACGAGAGCCACCAGCTGGGCTCTCCCAGGTTCCTCTCCAGGAGCATACAGCCCCTCTGAGGAGCCCCACGTGGGCTCCTGAAATGACTCCGAGGGTGACCTCAGTCACTCAGATGGAACCTTCCTGGGAGCCACCTGGGCTCCAGGTAGGGCGAAGGCTTGTGCTCAGCCTGTGATGACGCAGAGGCTAGGAAGCTGAGGAGGTTCTTGCCCTATGCCAGGGACTGTTCTTATGCCTCTACTTGTGCCTCTACTTATGCCTCTACTTTCACCAAGCCCGAAAAAGAGAGATGCAAGCACAGGGTCAAGCAGCTGGGAGAGTGAGAGCCGAACACTCAGAGAGCTAGTTCTTCCCCGGGAGCCACAGGCCAGGACTGCTGTGCTTGCGGACCAGATTCCGTATCTATGGGACTCCAGAAGTTGCTTGTTCACTGGAGAAACGAGCCCAACAATGAACAGTTTGCTGGTTTGCTTTGAACCTGGTGTGGGGATCTGAGAAGGAGAAACATGCACTTGGCTTTCATCCGTTGAGTTGGATGATGGATCTCAGCGACTCAGCAGTTGGGCTCAAGATGCATGATCAAGTTAGGTGCGGGAAAATCCCCTAATATGGCTCAAGATCTTGGTGGGGAAAAGGCCTCCAAGTGGGTCTGCAGCATGGGAGACATTCCCAGTCCATCTCTGCTTTCCCCCTTTTCCCATTGTGGCACAAGGACAGTCAGTTCTGCAAGTGCCTGTGTGTTGGAGTGAGAGGGAAAATGGGCTGCCTGCAAGGAAGTTCAGTGGAGGAGGGAGCCAGAGATTCGGGTGAACAGGTGTTGTGGCAAGGGACACATACAACCCCAGATGCCCCCGGTCTCCAGAGCTAACCACCTGGTCACTTGGTGGAGCAGGGGGGACCTCCTGAGACTCCGTTTTCCAGCTGATGAGTCAGAATGCATGCGGGCGCAGTGCACACTCTGAGTGAGGGTGGCTAGGCCTGCAGCACATCCCTTAGTGTACAGAGAGAGGAAGGCTGGCTCCGTCTCAGCCTCGCGGGATGTGGCCAAAGGTATGAAGACCCAGTAGCTGCTCACCTCCGCCTGGGGAGGAGACTCACATTCCTGCCAAGGCCAGGCTGGATGGAAAGGCTTAAGTTCACCCCAGCAGTGATGGGATGACCAGTCTAGTGATGTCCCCAACTGGCCCCTTTTGTGCCCTCTGGGGGAGGCCCTGTCCCCTTTTCTCCTCTGCACTAGCTGAACCAAGGACCACATCCCCTTAGAGTCGCCCCAAAGAAAGGGGGGACATGCAGAGGATAGGAGGCTGAGTGTGGTAGGCTTCCTGGTCATGAGAAAGGCAGCCTCCACATATCTCAGGAGTGGGGGTTGAACCTGACCCTCCTGCACGTTGGAGGAGACACATCTATGAAGGGTAAGGATTTCTGGCACTTGTGGATGGGCTGGAGCCTGGTGGGACAGGCAGGGGGCTGGTGCAGTGGGAAGAGAAATCAGGTTCCTCATGATCAGGAGGCTGGGTCTGTCTCGTCACCTCTCTGTGCCTAGTTCCCATCCAGACCAATCGGCCTCCCTCACAGGGAGTGGGTTTACGGTTATTTACAAGGACCCACAGCGAAGCAAGGTCAAAGCACAGCGTCTCTTGTTAGCTTTTATCTCACCCAGTGGCCCGACCCCTTGCCATCTCTTCGATGACATCTTTGGGACAACAGGGCCCTGGCTCTGGGGCACTGCCAGGCAGGGCAGGATGCTGTGGCTGAGGGTTCTCTGCAGTTGGTGGCATCTCTGACTCCCAACAGCCCCAATGACTCAGAAGCACCCATGGTGCTATTTCCCCACATGTGTCTGCATGACCTCACAAGTGCTTCCTGCAGGGCCACTGGTTGGCACATCCATGGGGTGTTGGTTTCCTCCAGTGGGCAGAAAGAAATTCCTGGCTCAGATTGGCAGGAGGCACAGGGTCTGACCCCTCTGAGTGACCTTGGAGAAGTCTCTGCCTTTGGGCTTCTGCGGACGCTTCCCAAGTGGAAGATGCCCAATTCCCTTGCAGCTCTAGCATGCTACCTCTATGAGGTGGGACCCCCAGCTGCTGGGAGGGGATGGAGGGGGGCGTCCCTGGCCCTGAAGACAGTCAGAGACAGTCTTCCCCAAATGCTGCCAGAAGTGCCACTGTTCTGCCTGTAATTTAGGGACTTCAGCGAACGGCTCTGGGATCTTTGGGGATGTGAAGGTCATGGAGAAGTGGGGGTCAAGGACTAGACATATGCTCCTTCCAGCCGGAGTCCTGGGAAACCACACACATTCCCCGGGGTTCCAGAAGCGGAGGAGGCCTTTCTTTGCCACGCACGGAGCTGCCCAGTTGCTATGGCCCCAGCACTAACAAACAGGAAAGTCGAGAGAAGGCCCCCTCCCTTACCGGAAAGTGCCAAACCAAAACTTGTACCAGTCACTTCCTCCTGAATCATCTAGGGTTTAGAAGATCATTGAAGAAGGAAAGCAAGCCAGCCCCAAGGTGTGAAGCTTCTCAATATGCCCCACCCCAGAGCTTGCTCGCCCCTGTGTCCCTCAGTGCCATGCCCATGACCCTCAGTAGACAAGAAACGTGGTGTCTTTGTTACACCTGTGTGCAGTTGCTTTCATGCTCATTCATCCCTGTCCAGACCCAAAAGGGTTCTGAGCATGAGACCTGGTTTCACACTGCTCAAGACCCTTCCTCCCTGTGTGCTGGCTCAGCCCCTACATGGTCTGGGAGCTGGTGCAGCAGAAAGAGGCACAAGGAACTGGACTTCAGGTTTGCAGGGGAGCCTCCAGCAGGCTGCTTTCACGGTAGGAACGCACTGCAGCTGGAACACCCTCAATGTCATTGAGGCCGGGTATGGGCTTGGAGAGTGTGCCCCACGGACAGGACCTGGGTAGCCAATGCACTCTGGGCACCCTGTCATGACAGCTCAGGGGCAGGAGACCAGGAACCACATGCCAGCCTGGGCTCTGCAGGGAAATCCACACACCAAGCAACAATCAAGAAGGTAGACACGACTCTCCACAGTCCCCAAACCCTGCAACGTGGGGCCTGAATGCGGTTCTGTTTTGCAGAGCAGGGGCTTGCTCTTGGCATTGAAAGGCGGATGGCATTTTTGAGGGGGAGGAGAAGTTGCAGAGAAAGAAATCCTGAAACGACAGACAGTGGGACAGCTGTGGCCTGAACTTGGTGTTCCTGTGCCTCGGATGTGGATGTATTAATTTCCATAAATGCTAATAGCCCATTTCCCCAAGAGCTATTACTTATGTCATCTCCCCTTGGATGTGTTTCAACACAGGGCAGACAAATGAAAAAGGAAAGGACTGCCCCGACTGGTGGGTTTCCCATTCCCCAACCCTGACCCCACTAGGTAGCTCAGGACTGTTCCTCTAATTCAGGGTCAAGACCCCCTGCCTTCAGCCCACAACCAGGTCCCTATCATGCCAGGAGGCAAAGAAAGTTACCACCCCAAAAATGCTGAATCACAAAGTAAGCTGAGCAGGAAAGTGGGGGTGGGGTGGGGAGGGACATCATGGCCAGAGAGGAAGCCAGGGTGCTAAGGGACTTCTCACCTGGAGACCCCCTGAGGCTGCTCTAGACAAACTGTAGACCCCAAAGGAGCCCCTGGACAAACGCTAGGGGGAGCAGAGCCAGGGCAGGCTGCCTGGGTGGCAGGGTGGTAAGGTGGGCAGGTACAGGACAGCCACTGCAGCAGGACGTGGTGGAGCAGCTGGGGCTCTGTGTCCTGCGTCCTGCAGCAGCAGCGGCAGGTAGGGGAGGTGGGGAGCGAAGAGAAGCTGAAGATGGGGTAGGGGCAGAGGGACCCCGGTGGGGTGAGGTGTGTAGGTAGCCAGATGAACTGGTGCAGGAGGGGAGTGCCAAGGTCCTGGGGAGCAGGGCAAGGTGGAGAGAGGGCGCCCATGGGGAAATGTAGGGATTGGGAGCAGAGTGGGTGGGAAGATGGGGCTAGGGACCTGAAAGGAGAGGCAGGATGAGCCTTTGCGNCTCTCGCGGGATTCTCTGCTCCGATGGGCCTGCCTGCCTAAGGCCTACCCTGGAGCTGCTCCCGCCTTCCCCTCCGCTGTCCAGCCCGCCGACCTTCTGACCGCCTCCGAGCTCCCCACTTGGGCCCTTGGGCTCTTGAGACCCCCAATGCTCGGTCTCCTGCTGCCTTCTTCAGACCTTTGCACGTTTCTTTTCATGTCTGTCTCTATAGAAGACAGATGCCTTCGCAGCCCTGGTCCTGCCTTCACTGTCGCACTGTGTCATTTTGACTGAAGCACAGGTGGGAAGTCTCACAAGCTTGTGTAGTTGGAAAAGGTGTGCTTTAGACGATTGTGCCGTCGCCGCCAGTTCCAAGCCGGGTCTCCATCACAGCTCCCTGCATTCTCCTCTCTGTGATTTTCATAGGTCACAGACACCTCTTTTGTGTGCTAAGTTGTATCCTGTGTTTCTGCCTCCCTTCAGATACATTCCTCGAGGGCAAGGAGGTTGTCTGCAGTGTTCTCCAGGGCCTGGCACAGGGTAGGTACTCAAAGAATACTCCTTGAAAGAAGAATTCCAGGCAGGGCTTAATTAGACTTCTGCTTACTCTTGAAAATAAAGGAGGGGGGATTGCTTCCCAAGTGGTGCAGTTGGTAAAGAATCTCTGCCTGCCAATGCAGGAGATGTGGATTTGACCCCAGGGTTGGGTAGATTCTCTGAAGTTGGAAATGGCAACCCACTCAGTATCCTTGCCTGGGAAATGTCATGGACAGAGGAGCCTGGTGGGCTGCAGTCCATGGGGTCACAAAGAATTGGACACTACTGAACACACACACACATGCAGTTGGTGTCTACTCTCAAAAAAGCTCCCGAGTTTTCTGGGTTCAGGCAGGCCAGATCTCTTTCGCGTCTGGGGAGGGAAGCTTCCTTGTGCCCGGGAAGTTCCTTGTGGCTCCTGTCCCTCCCTTTCTTTGGTGAACCACTGCTGATGAGACTTCAGCCCAGCTGATCTCTTCAGTGCCTGGGTCCCTCCTCTTCTCCATCCCACCCCCCACCCCCTTGCCAGAAAAGGAGACTGGGTTAGGCTTGTCTTCTGTGTGCTACTCAGGCTTGCCCCGTAGTCTTTGTCCCACTGGACATTTAGATTCTTGAAGACAGGGTATTTGACAGTCCACTTCACTGTACTGGGACAGAATAGGTGTTTGGTGAATATTTGTTGATCAGGTAGGTCTGCAGAAGCAAAGACTTCCAGGGAACTTCAGAGGCCCCCCTCCTTTTGTAGGTGGGAGACAGATGCTGGGAGGGCAAGAGACTTTGCAGGAGTCAGAGAGGAGAACAAGGATCAGCCCAGGCTCCTCGACCTCTTTGCTCTCTCACTTTGCCCTTGAGAACTTCTCCTAGCCTTGGTGGGCAGAGGGGCTGGCATAGGTTATAATGGCTTTGATGTCTGTACGACTGGCTCTATGGTTTCAGGCTGGTTGTTTAACCTCAGGGTCTCACTTTTCACATCTGTAAGAAGGGGAGAGTAGTGGTGCTTATCTTCGAGTTATTGGAATAGCAAATATGGAAATGTGAGTGCCTGGCTCATGATAAGGACTCAGTAAAAGTTGGTGCCTTTTCTTCCCCCTTCCTCTGGAGAGCCCTGTGTACCCTTTTCTCGGGCTCAAAGCACAGGGCCCTCCTAGTTTTCTCTTTATGGTTCATCTGGCCCCAAAGGCCCCTCTGTCTTCCTCCGCAGCTTTCTTCATTCCTCTCCAGCATAACTGAATGATTTACTTAATCATTAGAAAGGTTTACACTGGGGACCTAGTCTTGACCTCATGGAGCTCAATCCTGCAGGATGACAGTGACCATGCAGCTTGGGGAAGCTGGGTGACTCTTCTGTGATAGGGTCCCTTGTGAGGGGGTGTGTATGGGTGGAGCTGCTTTCCTGGGGAGGCGGCATCAGAGGAAGACTCATTCAGGGGTGCATGGGCCTGTCAAGGGGGATGGAGGGCGTGCCGAATGGGAGGAACTGAAGCAAGGGCAGGGTGGAGTGTACAGCAGTGTGGGCCGGGTGAGAGCCATTTGGGGCACTGGGTGGGGGAGAGGTGGGTGGGAGGGCAAGAGCTCTGTGTGTAATGGAGCCCCTGGGACTGTCCAGGCTCCTATTCCCAGGAGCCTGTGTCTCAGGAGTCACCTCTCCCTCGATCACCCACTCCAATAGTCACTCCGTCTCCACCACCTGCCTGGTTCAGAGCTTTGATCTTGGGAGACCTGCCTTTTGTCCCAGCGCGTCACCTGCAGTGCCATCCTGTCATCGCAACCGGTCCTGCCAAATGTGGTATTGGGTCCGCTTGTCACCCAAGGAAGTGGGGGGATGTTCTAGGTTAGGGATCTGGCGCAAGGGAGCCACCTACAAAGGGGGCGCGGTTCTGGAGCCAGGAAACACCGCCACTGGGGGCTCCTTCCGGAGGGTGTTTCCCTACATGTACTTNCCTGCAGTGCCATCCTGTCATCGCAACCGGTCCTGCCAAATGTGGTATTGGGTCCGCTTGTCACCCAAGGAAGTGGGGGGATGTTCTAGGTTAGGGATCTGGCGCAAGGGAGCCACCTACAAAGGGGGCGCGGTTCTGGAGCCAGGAAACACCGCCACTGGGGGCTCCTTCCGGAGGGTGTTTCCCTACATGTACTTCTGAGGCAGAAAGGGCTTTGCTGTAGAGTTACCCCCTAGTCTGTGAAAGCCCTCACTTTGCAGGAATAAACCTCTCAATTTTATAACTAATGTCAATGATGAAACATTTCCCTGAAAAACAGAAAAAACTGGGGAGACAAGTTTACTGAAACTTCAGTTTCAGGGCTGAATTGATTGAGCTCTGATGGTAAGTGTGGTATCAAGGCCCCAGGAGAGTAGGTTTCCTTCTGCAAGCAGTGGGCCAGGGAGCAGGTCAGCACAGGACAGCTGATATGTGCTCTGACCAGAGGCACAGAAGCCTGCTGGGTGCAGAAGCACAGAAGAGCTGGCCCTGGGAGACAGCCTGTCCAGAGGGTGCCGTGGCTGGGGTCCCAGTGAAGACACACACAGTGTATGTCATTTCTGAGACTAGCCTGGAAGCCCTCGGGCCAGAACTGGGGAGGGTAGTTCCGCAAAACAAGTGGTACTGAGCAGACAAACGTAACCCACAGAGGAGAAAACCCCACATAAACCAGTGTGTGTGCCTTACTGTTTATACAGTAACAGTCTGGATCTGGAGGCCCAAGGAGATGTATGCAGGGTCAGAGTGGTGTTCTAATGGGAGCCGGACCCCATGCTGAGGCCCACCGGGTGTGGGAGAGCATCTCAGGGGGGCCAGTCGAATTCATACCTCCAGGGCTCCCCTGCATTCCTAGCACAGCCTGTGAGAGTGGAGGGTGGGCCGGCTGCCTGAAGCCCTGCATTTCGAGTCCCTTTAGGGCAACCTTTCTTCAGCTTTTTAGTGTCACGCTGCTTTATGCTTTAAAAAGTGATTGAGGACTCCAAATAACTTCCTAAAATGTGAGTGATGCCTACCAACATTTATTGTTGAGAAATGTCGACAGTGTTATTAATTCATTTAAAAACAGTAGACCTAGTACTCTTGCCTGGAAAATCCCATGGATGGAGGAGCCTGAGGGGCCGCAGTCCATGGAGTGGCTAGGAATCAGACACGACTGAGCAACTTTACTTTCACTTTTCACTTTCATGCATTGGAGAAGGAAATGGCAACCCACTCCAGTGTTCTTGCCTGGAGAATCCCAGAGATGGCGAAGCCTTGTGGGCTGCTGTCTGTGGGGTTGCACAGAGTTGGATATGACTGAAGCGACTTAGCAGCAGCAGCAGACCTGTTACACGTTAATATAAAAAAATATTTTTTTAATGAAAGCCAGCCATGTTTTCTGAAACAAAAACATTAGCAAGAAAAGTGGGTTTGTTTTGTGTGTTTGTTTGTTTTTGAAATATAATTTGGCTGTGCTGGGTCTTAGTTGCAACATGCAGGATCTTTAATTGCAGCATGTGGGATCTAGTTCCCTGACCAGGGATCGAACCTGTTCCCCCAGCATTAGGTGCACAGAGTCTTAGCCACTGGACTACCAGGGAAGACCCTTTTTTGGGGTTTTGCTTTGTTTTTTGTTTTGCATGATTGTGAATCCCAGTGGGCACTGCTTCACTGGTACAGCTTCTCTGTTGAGTCTGTTGTGTTGAGTCATTTTGCTTGAAGGATTTGAAGGAGATGCAGATGGTTGGGGGGAGCCCTTAGAGGACTATGGATATTCTGCTTCTGTGCTGTACTCAAACCCACAAGCAATCGTTCCTTAAGGGTTTCTTGTGAGCAGAATTTGACACCCTGTCTGAAAACTTTCACACTGTTACATTAAATCCTCTGGTTTGCATCGCACTTTGGGTGGATCGTTCCCCCATGCAAGATTTTACATCATTGTGTTTGTTCTCTCGGACAATAACTGCTTCTGAGTTAGGCAGATCTTCCAAATATTGACACATCTACTCACACAATTTCAAAAGCTCACTTTTTGTTACCAGCACTACCCATCTTGTCAGGAAAGTCTTCAAGAGTTATGAAGCTGTCAGGCTCACAGTGGAGGGCACAGATTTTTCCAATTCTGAATTTTGCCTGAAAGCTCAGTTTTTATGAGTTTACCTTGAAGTGACAGGTTCATTTTGTTCTGACTGTGTTTGAAATGCCCAGTTCTGAATCTCCATTGTTTGTCTCTGAGCTGTTCTTTTAGTAAGAATGGTGTTTCTGAGTGCAGGAAGGAGGCGGTTTAACTCAGCCCAGCGATCACACCCGGCTTACCTCGGGGTGACCCTGGCCCTTCATTTGGCAGCAGAAATGCTTTTTGTGCTTTACCCCCTTTCATCACAGAATGTTAAAAGCACACATCCTCAAGGGTCAAGTCAAGATGTAATAAAATCCATAGTTTGCACAGCCTCCCCAGGGACCTTATTAAGCAAAGCTGCTGGACTCTGCTGTGAGGGGTGAAGAGCACAGGGTGGCTGGTGGGCTTTGGTTGCCGTTGTCTTGGGAGGTGATGAGGCCCTAGTAGCTTCACCCACCGTGGCTTTGGCACTATCAGCACAATGCCAACCCAGTGAAAGACTCAGGTGGCATCCGGAGGTTATGAAAATAGCTCTGAGCCTCTGGAGCCCTTGACTACCTCCGGGAACCTTGGGGCTTTGTGGACTGCGTTTAGAGACCTGCTGTCTTAGAAGACCAAACCCACTGCCCTTTCTCCTTGCTGGCCATTTTAGGAGAATTTGGCCTCTTATCAAGGCCAAGGGCTTAAGATTCTGTTTCAGCTGAAGACAGTCTCGAGAAGGTTTAGATCCTCGTCTGCCGGAAGGCAGATAAAATCTTGATTGAGCCAGGTTGCCAAGACACCCTGAACACTCAGTCTGTCCCCACCTGGCTCCACCAGCAGGACTGTCTAGCTCGGCTGTCCTGTGTGCCAGACTCCAGGGTCCCCTTGAACGAGGGCTCTCGTGACATCTAGACCACTGGCCTTGCTCCCACGCTGCCTGCCTTTTAGTATGTGTCTCAAGGTGGCCACTCCTATGGTGTCCCCCTTTGTAGCTCCTAAGTGATGGCCTCTCTGCTCCGAAGTCCCCAGAGGAGAGTGTTCTTGCAACAGAACCAACAAAAGCTCTGAGCTCACATCTTATTGGCTCTGAGTGGGTCATGCCCCCCAGGCCCCTCTAAGAGCCTCAGTTCCCAAGGCCTGGTGCTCTTGTGCAGGGCTCCACCTCTGTAGCTGGACAGAGCATGTGGCTGTCCCTCAACTAGTCACTGAGGCTGGGGTAGGCGTGCTCTGATTGGCCAGGGCAAGGCTCATGGATGCCAGTCCTTGGCTGCAGTGGGGGTTGGGGAGGTCACAGAGTGTGGGTCTCAAGGGTGGTGGTTCCCCTGGTATTAGTGGAGGTTCTCTAAGCGCTGGGCCCTCATAACTCTCTTATTTATTTGAACACCAATGGTGCAGGTAAGCCCAGAAGCCCCAGGGACCCGGAGACCAGCAGAATGCACGACTGGCACAGGATCTTTGACCAAAACCTGCTGGTTCCTCCGCACCCACAGAGAGCGCGCCAGCCTCTGAAGGAATCGACAGCGTTTCAGTGTGTCCTGAAGTGGCTCGATGGCCCGCTAATTAAGCAGGTAAAGAAACCGACTCTTTAATATCAGATGCTNTGCACGACTGGCACAGGATCTTTGACCAAAACCTGCTGGTTCCTCCGCACCCACAGAGAGCGCGCCAGCCTCTGAAGGAATCGACAGCGTTTCAGTGTGTCCTGAAGTGGCTCGATGGCCCGCTAATTAAGCAGGTAAAGAAACCGACTCTTTAATATCAGATGCTTCCACCGCACTGAGCTGAGACAGTATCGATTTTCACGTGTTTATCTGAGTCTTTCACTGCGTCCATCACCCCGGGCGGTGGCAGCATTTGGAGGCAAAGTGGCCCATCAGCAAAGAGGGTACGTGATTCAGCGACTCGGTCAGCACTTTTGACCCTGACTCAAGGCTTCTTGCTGCCTACAGTGGAGCAATCCAAAAACCCGGGTAATTCGATTTCCTGAGTTATTTCCTGGCCACGTTGTTTGCAAGGGCTGGCCTTGTGCGTGGCTCAGCACGGACTGGGGTTTAGAACTGCAGGGGTGGAGCTCTGGGCATCCTGGGAGATGTGAGTTGGAGGTACCACTGCCTTTGCACACTCAGGCCCTCACTCTGGGGCCCTGTGTCCATCTCTGCCCTCAGCTGCCAGGGAACCTGCCAGAAAAGCTGGTGTTTATGTGCCTCCGCGGAACACCCATGTGATCGTACTGTCCTGGGGCGGTCCAGGGTCCTGGGCGGATGCACAGGAAGGATCCGGGCCTGCCACTGTGAGCATGTGGCTTGTGGGTTTGGCTTGGCAAGACCGTATCTTCTTCCTCTGCAGCTGACAGAGCAATTCTTCTTGCATTCAGAGTTGTCTGAGCACTAGGTCTGAGAATAACCTACTCTTGTTAAATCGCTCACATCCTACACCATCACTTCAAACCCTGTGATTGAGCACCTGCTGTGTGCTTGCTACCATGTAGATACTGCGATGATCACTGCCCTTCCAGCTCTACTTGTTTTATTTTTTGGCCACACTGCATGCCACGTAGGATCCCAGTTCCCCAGCCAGGGATCGAACCCATGCCCACTGCATTGGAAGTGCAGAGGCTTAACCACTGGACTTCCAGGGATGTCCCCAACAACTTGACTTCTTAGCGCTTTACTGGTATTGATTCACTTCATCCTTACAACAGTCCTACGAAGGCGGCAGCGTCATTACCCCTGTTTTACAGAAGAGGAAGCGACACGGGGGACGTGGAGTCACACAGCTCCAGCGGGCCAGCTGGGACTGCAAGCTAGGGAGACCAGGTCCAGCAGCTCTGCCTCCAGGGGCTCACGAGCTGGTAGACGGCAGTCGCCTCTTGCCTAGGGATTTTACAGAGGAAATTCCTTTTATCTTCCTGTTTTACTTTATTAATACATTTTAACTTGTTTTTGAAAAGGTAATTCCCATAGTTCAAAATTCAAGGGGGCACACAAGGTAAGTGTATTGGCCTATGGCTGTCTCATCCTGGATATAGCCTGTATTAACCCGTTTTCTGTACAACCTTTCAGACTTTCTAAGCAACCACACAAATAAATATACTTGTATATTTCTCTCTTTTTTTGGCATGAATGGTAGCTTATTGATATATTCTATATCTTAAAAAATATTCTTAACAGTATATATTATACATTGGTAAATGTGGATCATTTTTACTTCCTTCCCAAAGATAAAGTCAATACTTTCATGAAAGTCACGTAATTGGGTTTCCATTCAGGGATTTCTGGGAAAGAAAGGAACAAAATGAGACTCTTTGAAAAACAAAATAAACAAAAACACCCCCCCATATATGTTATAGACTGTTCATGTCATTTCATGAAGAATTTCTTATTCTTCCTTAAGACAGCATAGCTTTTCCTATATGAATGACCTGTCGTCCATTCATTAGGTCCTTCCTTAAAATGACCACGTGTTCTGACTCCAGGTGTTTGCTTTTATAGACATTATGATAATGGTAATGTCATTGAAATAATTTTTAAAAATGTACACTGTCTGTAGAATAGAGTCATGCATTAAAAGCTAACATTTAACACCCACTTATAAGTTGTTTATAAAAAAATCACAGTTTAAACATGAAGACATTAAATATATGTCTTCAAACCATATGTATGAAAGGAAAAGAATGGAAAAAAAGATACCCATGTAAACTCTAAGCATTAGAAAGCTTTGTGGCTGTACTAATTTCAGACAAAGAGTTCAAGGTGAAGCGTATCATCAGAAATAAAGGGACATGTCATACTGACAGTGACAGTCAGGAAGATGCAATGGCCCTAAATGTGTGTGTACCTGTGATGGGAGCCCCCAAAGTCACCCCCAGGTTTGGTGATTGACTAGGAGGACTTGACATGACTCAGCACATAGTCATCTTCAAGGAAAGATTTGTTTTGGTGAAAAAATAGAGTAAGATCAGCCAAGGGAAAGGCATATGGGAGGCAACGGATATGAACTCCCAGGGTCCTCTGCCATGGGATTCCCACAAGACATACTCCAGCAAACGAGTTGGGACAATATCTGTGACATCCTGCCAACCAAGGAAGCTTGTCAGAGACTCAGTGCCAACAGGTTGTAAAAAAAACCTCAGGGCTTTTTGGGAACTGGTCATGTAGACACACTCTGCCTAGCACGTAGTAGGATTCCAGAGTTCCAGAAGGAAAGCAAGTGATCAGCATAAATCACTTTGTACAAGAAGTTTAGTACTAGTAAGCCATTCCAATCCATTAGGGTGGTAGTGAAGTCTGTGTCCCCAGACTGCAAATTCCAGCCAAGGGCCAGACCTGTAAGCCAGCATTTTAAAAACTAACTGGCCTGCTATTATATCTCGTTTGTGCCCAGCACCCAGTAGCACAGCTTTCAAATCCGTGAAGCGAAGTTTGTAGAAACAAAGGGAACTGCGTTTCGATTCACCTTTATAGTTGGAAGCTTTTGACTCTCCTAATAAGTGGTAGAACAAATAGAATCCCCCCACCGCCCCTGCAAAAAAAAAAAAAGAAACATCATTAGGGTGTGAAAGATCTGAACACCACCAACCACCTTAACTGAACTGTTATCGTGAAAACGCTATACCCAGCAAATAAAATACACCTTCTCAAGTGCCTGTGGAGCATTTACAGAGACAGATAATATGCTTGGTCATGCAAATAAATCCCAATAAATTTAAAAGGATTGAAATTATGAAGAATATGTTCACTGACCAATATGTTATTAAATTAAAAAATCAGTAACAATAAGATAACCAGAAAATCCCCAAATAGTAGAAAATTAAACAACACTCTGCTCACTAGTAACCCTTGGGTCAAAGAATTCAGAGAGAGATTAGAAAGTAATTGGAACTAACTGGTATAAGAATATATTAAGATTTGTGGGATGTAGTTAATGCAGTCCTTTGAGGGACACTTATAGCTTTATATAACTATGTTAGAAAAGAAGAAAAATGCANTAACAATAAGATAACCAGAAAATCCCCAAATAGTAGAAAATTAAACAACACTCTGCTCACTAGTAACCCTTGGGTCAAAGAATTCAGAGAGAGATTAGAAAGTAATTGGAACTAACTGGTATAAGAATATATTAAGATTTGTGGGATGTAGTTAATGCAGTCCTTTGAGGGACACTTATAGCTTTATATAACTATGTTAGAAAAGAAGAAAAATGCAGGCATACTTTGTTTTATTGTGCTTTGTAGGTATTGTATTCCCCCCCCCACCCCACAAATTGAAGGTTTTTGACAACTCTGCATGGAGAATGTCCATCAGTGCCATTTTCCCAGCATTTGCTTATTTTATTTCTCTGTCACATTTTGGTAATCTTGCAGTATTTCAGGCTTTTTCATTATTATTATCTGTGTTATGGTGACCTGTCATCAATGATCTTTGATGACTCACTGAAGGCTCAGATGATAGTTGGTATTTTTTAGCAATAAATTGTTTTAAAAATTAAAGTAGGTACATTATTTTCTTAGACATAATGCTACTGTACACTTAAGAGATTACAGTATAGTATAAACATAATTTTTTATGCACTGGGAAACAAAAAATCCATGTGACTCACTTTATTAAGATATTCGCTTTATTGCAGTGGTCTGGGACTGAACCCTCTGTCTCTGAGGTCTGCCTGTGTAAAATCAACAATCTCTGCTTTCTCTTAAGAATCTAGACAAAAGCAATAAATTAAAACCAAAGAAAAGAGAAGAAGGAAATAGGAAATATATGGGCAGAAATCAATAAAGGACAAATAATAAGAAAATCAGTAAAGCTAGAAGTTGGTTCTTTGAAAAGATTAATTATATTGATAAACTCATGGTAAGACTGATCATGAGAAGAGAGAAGAGACACAGATTATCAATATTAGGAGAGGAAGAAGGGACATCACCACATATCCTACAGACATTGAAAAGATAATCAAGGGACATTATGAGTAACTTATGTTCCAATAAAAATAACTTAGATGAAATGGATGAGTTTCTTGAAAAGCACAATTTACCAAATGTGACACCAGAAGAAATAGAAAATCTAAATAGCCTTATATATTTTTTCTTTGTTCATTTTTTTCTTAATTTATTTTTAATTGAAGGATAATTACAATATTGTGTTGATTTCTGCCATACATCAACATAGATCAGCCATAGTATACATGTGTCCCCTCCCTTTTGAGCCTCCCTCCCACCTCCCACCCCATCCCACCCCTCTGGGTTTGCGTTCCTTGAGTCATACAGCAAATTCCTACTTAAATATCCCCATATTTATTAAAGAAACTCAATTCATAATTAAAACATTTCCAAACTTAAATGATTTCACTGTTGAATTTAATAAAATATTAAAGAAAGAAATAATACCGATTGTAGGCCAACACTCAGAAAATAGAGTAGGAGGGAATTGTTCTCAGGTGTTTATTTTGAGGCCATCATAACCTTGATACCCAAACCGGACAAGGACATGAAAAGAAAAGTACAGATTGCCATCTCTTATGAATGTTAACACACAGTTCCTTAGTATATTAGGACATCAGATCCAGCAGTGTATACAGAAGGTCGGACATCATGGTGGGGTTTATCACAGGAATGCAAAGTTGGTTTTACACACAAAAATCAGCCAAGATTAAAAGATCGAGTAGAGAAAAAGTCAAAAGTTCAGTTTAGATGATCTTACAGATTTGTACAGTTTCAGTTATTTTGAGAATTGATAGCTTTCAGTTCAGTTCAGTCACTCAGTCATGTCTGACTCTTTGCAACCCCATGAATTGCAGCATGCCAGGCCTCCCTGTCCATCACCAACTCCTGGAGTTCACTCAGACTCACGACCATTGAGTCAGTGATGCCATCCAGCCATCTCATCCTCCATCATCCCATTTTCCTCCTGCCCCTAATCCCTCCCAGCATCAGAGTCTTTTCCAATGAGTCAGCTTTTCGCATGAGGTAGTCAAAGTACTGGAGTTTCAGCTTTAGATGGTAGCAAACTTCTCTTTACAGGTGTTGGCTAAAAATGTTATGTACTAATTTCAAACTCAAATCACTTATTAGACATTTTGGTATGTTTTTCTTACTTTTTATTTACCTTTCTGGTTTAGTTAGTTTCATTTTACCATGCATGTTGATTATTGGGTTGGCCCAAAAGTTCATTCAAGTTTTCCCATAAGATAATTACAGAAAAACCCAAACACACTTTTGGGCTAACCTAATTCTTTCCTTTGGAATGGCTATTTCACTTGGTATTTACTGTGTGTTTAGAGCTGTGCAAGGGACACGAGGGTGACTCCCCCGCCCCCAACTCTGTCTTCACAAAGCTCTCTGTCCAGCACGAAGAGACAGCTAGAAACCTACCCGAGTAGAGTTGAGTACAAAGTCTCAGAGAGCTGGAGGGGGTGGTCGGGGTGTGGAGGCTAGGAGAAGACCTAGCTCCCGGGTAATCTGGGAGTTCCCTGGTCCTGGCTGCTGGTCACCTCCCTGAGACCGTGGTGAGGGGGCCTGGGGGGCTGACTGTGGTGCCCTGGGTGATGTCTGCAGCGAGGGGAGGCCCAGGCCCCCAGGAGGTGTGCACACTGAGCTCCCCAACCCCCCTGCATGATTTGGTCCCCAGTCCTGAGGATACAGCAGGAGGAGAATATTCCAGGCTCTCATCCCTCCCAATCCCCAGAGCTGAGACTGACCACCAGCATGTAAACAGACAACTTAGAAACATGGGAGATACTGATATAAAACAGGGTCAGAGGATGAGGGTCTGGATGGTGGGGGTCAGGGAAGGCCTCCCTTGTCAGGGCCTCATGGGAATGAGGGGGCAAGTGCATTAAAGGGCCTCCAGGGGGTGGGGAGCAGGGTGAGGAACAGTGCTGGAGGGGAGGGGTGAGGGTCTGGGCTCAAGATTCCCCCAGACCTTTTGGCACACTCCCCACCTCCCCACACGACACCACCCCCTGCCAGCTGCTCTGGTTGCTGGGACTCCCCTGCTGGACCCGGGAGGCTTGGTGGGCAGGCGGCCACCAGCTGGTGCCCCCTGTTTCTCTTCCCCTCATATTCTACACCCTGCTGTCGCCAGGGCCCTCAGCAGTTCCTTCATTGACACCCTGAATGTGCCCTCTCCTCACCCCCAATCCTGACGTCCTCCCCCCACGTTCCAATCCCCACATGGAGCTGGAATGGTTTTCTTTCTCCATTATTGAGGTATAACTGATGAAGCCGTAGGACACTTGGAGTGCCCAGCATGATGATCTGACATCCACATAAACTGCGAAAGGATCCCACCTCCGATTTAGTTAACACACGCTTCACCTCACATTGGACTGATTTCCGTGAAATCTCGAATCAGGTGGTGTCACTGCCTCTCAGGCTGTTTCCCTGACCCATCATCCTGTTTGGAGTAGAAGTGGCCTGCGAGAGTGGCTCCTGCCCCTTCTCCGATTAAACACAATCCCATTGTTTTATTAATTTTTTTTTCTTTATTCAGCCACTGTGTGCTCTTAGTTCCCTGACCAGGGATCGATCCAGTTCCCTCAGCCTTGGCAGCTCAGAGTCTTAACCACTGGACCACCGGGGAAGTCACTGGGTGCTCTTGAAATGCACTTTGGCTTTTGTTTTTATTCTGTGGTGGGAACAGCAGAGCAGGGGATGATTGCCACTGAAAAGATCGTTTCTTCCTTTGGGCTCCCCAGGGAAAGGCACGCACATCCCCGAAGGGTCCCACCCGGAAGCAGTTGGGTTGGTGGGGAAGCAGCAGGGTGAGAGGAGAGCTGGGGCAAAAGCCTGTACCATGGTTTTTGTGGGAAGGGATGGGCAAGGCCGGGTAAGCAGCTGCACACACTTGGGACTGGCCAGTTTGAGATAGTTCACTGACCTCTGGGGTGCAAGGACCGGTTGCCTGGGTCTGGTTCTGGGATTGTTGGGGTGGGAAGATATTGTCTCCCGGAGTGTGAGCCAGACGAGGGCAAGTGGGGTGTGGACTGGAAAGCAGGTCGTTTACTATCACTGGGAAATAGCTGGCCCTGGGCAGGACAGTCTCTTCCCATCAGGGAGGCCCCAGATGCCAGAGCACTAGGAACACTAAGGACCCAGAAAGTGAGAGCAGTTAGTTAATGTAAATACACATACGTGGACATGAGTTTGAGCAAACTCCGGGGTATAGTGAAGGATGGGGGCCTGGCGTGTTGCAGTCCCTGGGGTCACAAAGAGTCGGGCATGACTTAGCAACTGAAAAACAACAACAATAACATACATGGCTTCCCAACAGGAGATGTGGGAAGTGGGTTCAGAACCCACTGAACCCATTCCAGTGTTCTTGCCTAATCCTGTGGACGGAGGAGCCTGGTGGGCTACGGTCCATAGGGTCGTAAAAGAGTCAGATTTGATTTAGTGACTAACAACAACAAAAAAGATACATGTAGTCACGATGATTTTCCTGAGCACCCAGCTCTCTTCACCCAGAGCTTCCTTCTGCCTGGTTTATTCTCCAAGGGTCCACTCCTGTTTCCCGTCCACCCCACCCTGCCTCCTTAGTTCTCGGTTTTGATGTGATCCTTCAGAGCCCCTTCCCTGGCCGTCTTCTTCTAAGAGCCAACTCACCCTCTTCCCCTGCTCCTATTTTTGTTGTCCTCACATGAGCCCCAGGGACGCAGGTTTTGTGTGTTTTGTTCCCTTTTGCGTTTGCAGTGCCTAGAACAGTGCCTGGCACAGAGTGGACACACAAAATAGATGCTTAAATAACATTTACTAAATGATTGCATGGAAGGAAAGCAGAATTCCTGGTCCCAGGTAGATAGAGCTGTCCCCTTGCCAGGTGTGCCAGTGGTAACAGCACTGAGGACCCAGGCAGAACCCTCTGTAGNCCCAGGGAGGAGTGGGAGGGTGGCCAAGGGTAGGCTTGGTGGGTAGCTAGCTGGGAGGGGCCTTCCTGAGACAACAGGGTTTTCCTCAAGAGCTGGAGGTGTCCCAGCAGTCTTCTTCCCAGTTGCTCCTTCAAGCTGCACCTGAACGCAGTGGGTCCTGCAGGGAACAGTATTGGAGGGTCGGTGTTGCGTTGATTTTGTCCTTCTCTGCGCAGCGTCAGGGAAGCCCAGTAAGTGACAGTACAGTGAGTAATGGAGGTGGTGGCGGTGGCCACAGCCGTCCTGGGGAAGGTCTCCGTATGTAACCCAACCAAGCGAGCCGCCTTCTTTGTGGGGGATGGTCCTTCTCAGTCATGAAGCCGCCAGGCTTCTCTGCACTTGGCTGTCACCCACAGTCAGGATGCTGTGTGCAGCGTGGATTGATGTTACTGGTCCTTACTGAACATGCAGGAGAGGGGGATACTGTGCCCAAAGGTTCAGGAAAATTAGGTATGGCCCTGGGGACGTGCGTCCTGGGGACCAGAACCGTGACTGGTGCGTTCTGGCCATCAGACGGCCCATGCTGAACCCCTCAGTCTGGTGTATGAATGGAGAGAGAGGCTGTGTGTTGTAAACCACGTGTGACCGTGGGCGGCTGTTTAGGGTGCTGTCCCAGCTCCTGCACTGAGTCACCTTTGCGCCTCTGTCTTGGGGCGAGTGGCTGGGGGTTGCTGAGGCCTGGCAGAAGTGTGGTGGCCCCAGTGTTGCTGGGAGCCTGGCTCAGGTGCCATCTTCTAGGGCTGGGCTGTTTGGATTCTCTTTCTCGAGTGGACAGTCATGCCCTGGAAAGCCTGGTGTGGTGACAGATACTACGGTGACTGTGTCCTCCCCTGGGGAGTCACCACGGGATGGTTGGCTCCCAGCTTCTTGGGGAGTTTTCAGACCCACTGTTTACCTCTGGAGGTCGGTATAAATGTCTCTGTCTTGAAGAGCAGTTGCAGATCAGAGGCTGTGAGTGACAGACACCTTGACCACAGTGATTGTTCTCAAGCCTTGTTTTAACCCTGGCATTGGAGGGGCCCTGCAGGCTCTCTTGGAAGTGCTGCTGTGTCGAGGAGATGGTGATCCCCTGAGATCAGCAGAGGAGCACTCTGCCACCACTGGGGTCCCAAGATGAACCCTCCTCCTGTGACCTTCCCCATGGCTTTCCTTGTAGCCGCGGTCACCGCCAAGACAGGCCACATGTGGAGGGCCTGCCATCTCCCCAACCAGCTCGGTGGCTGAGAGCCCTGCAGAGTAGAAGGTGCGTTGTAAGAAGTGGCCTTCAGTGCTGCTGCTCCACCTTCTGGGCTTATCAAGGGCTCAGCATCCATGCCTGAGAGGGTTCTCAGGTGTCCCCCCATCCTGAGAGCTGTGGGTCAAGGCCCTTTCAGCTCAGTTCATGTCTGGTCCAAGCTGTGGGTGCTGAGTGCCACTCAGTCATTTGGGCTCTGCTCAGCGGGGTGTGGGGACCAGGGCCATGTGTTAGGGAGGACCACAGTCTTTAACATTTTCAGAAGAATCTGCACCCTTCAGTTACTGATCTCAGCAAGGCTGGTGCTGGGGAACAGAGCAGTTTTGGTTGGGAGGGGATGCCAAGGCCCCAGAATTGCTCAACCAGAGCTGTGTTCAGGTGCTATGCCCCAGGCGGGCAGCAGAGGCCAGTGCTGCCCTAGGAATGGTCCATCCTGATGGGCTGCTTGGCAGCATCCACCCCACCAGCACTGTCCTCTCGTCCTTGATGTTCAGAGTTTAGTGAACTACAGAGAATCCCCTTTGCTGTGTGCGTGTGTGCATACATGGATGTACATGTGCACATGAAATGTGGAGCATTCCCGGGGTGGCTAGGATACGCGGAGGATTTGCTTATGGGGTTGTGTCATCTGAGCAAAGCTCTGTGTACACACCTATGGGAACAGAGAGAAACACAATTTGCCCTTTTTAGAGGTGATTCTGAAATTTGGTGAAGATCTTTTTCTGATTTTATTAATCACCTGGGCTTTTCTGGTTCTACTCATTGGTTGTGGCTCAGGGGTGATGTGTTTACCAGCGGCCAGTAGCAAGGGCCCATCTGGAAACTGATGTGGTCGTCTGGCCTCTGTGTAGACTCATGAATCAACCACGTGGGCTCTGGGTTTTGATTGAGTTGTCCTTGTAATACACAGCCCTGAAAGAAGATGCTATTTCATTACTTTGCAAACAACGTCCTGTAGGAAAGACCATGAACGAAAGGAGTCCTGCCTTGAGTCGAGCCGGGTGTTTCTTTCCGGGAGTGATGAATTCCTTACGCCCCTGTCGTCCCACTCCCCGCTCTGCCTGGCGGGCCACAGGGCACCAGCTCCAGACCTCTCAGCTCTGACCTCAGAACTCTGTGTTCTCCTTCGAGGCTGTCCTCGGTGGAGAGGAATCACCTTTCACTAGCACTGAGACGGTAGATCATTCTTTCAGCCTCTCAAAAGATATCTTTAAAAAATAATCTGAGAGGCCAAAACACCATGCAGTTCCTGCACTTGCTTTCTGAGATGGACATAATTCTCCCTTAAATTCTTTCCTTAACTAACCACGCTCAGCCTGCAGTGACAGGCTCATTTTTCCTCCTTTATTTATTTTACTTGAGCCACTGGGTAGGAATCCTAGTGGTTCTTCACAGGCAGCCAGAACCCAGATCAGGGGATGATACCTCCAGTGACCGTCTCAGCCCCACATGTGGCTGGAGCCTCAGGCGGCTCCTTGGCCTCCTGGGACACAGGGAACTGGTCTGCTCCCTCTTCCCATCGCCAAGGCCGGAGAAACGGGCTCCTGAATGTTCTTGTTTGTCAGAGTAATGAGAGGGAAGTGTGTGGTCGTGCTCAGTCGTGTCCAGCTCTTTGTGATCCCATGAACTGCAGCCTGCCAGGCTCCTCTATCCATGGGATTCTCCAGGCAAGAATACTGGAGTGGGTTGCTGTGCCCTCCTCCGGGAGATCTACCCTACTCAGGGATCGAACCCAGGTCTCCTGCATTGCAGGCAGATTCTTTACCAGCTGAGCCACCAGGGAAGCCCCAAAACACTGGCGTGGGTAGCTGGTCTCTTCTTATGTCCCCTGCACTGCAGGTGAATTCTTAACCTCAGGNCAGGGATCGAACCCAGGTCTCCTGCATTGCAGGCAGATTCTTTACCAGCTGAGCCACCAGGGAAGCCCCAAAACACTGGCGTGGGTAGCTGGTCTCTTCTTATGTCCCCTGCACTGCAGGTGAATTCTTAACCTCAGGGAGGGAGGTGACTCTCCTTTAAAAGTGGAGGCTGGCCACAAGAAAGAATGGAACAA
This sequence comes from Neotragus moschatus, assembly GCA_006410615.1. Classification (NCBI taxonomy): domain Eukaryota; kingdom Metazoa; phylum Chordata; class Mammalia; order Artiodactyla; family Bovidae; genus Neotragus; species Neotragus moschatus. The sequence continues at coordinate 1,050,683 of SJYA01002257.1, forward strand.
TGACATTTGCCGCAACGTGAATGAATGTAGAGATGATCATACTGAGTGAAGTAAGTCAGAAAGAGAAAGACAAATCCTATATGATATCACTTACATGTGGCACCTAAAATATGGCACAAGTGATTGTATCTATTAAACAGACTCAGACATAGAGAACAGACTTGTGGTTGCCAAGGGGGTGTGAGGGGCTGGGGGAGGGAAGGACTGGGAGTTTGGGGTTAGCAGATGCAAACTGGTTTATATTTATAGCATAGGAAGCTATTGATATATTCACTGTCATGTGATAAACCATCATGGGAAAGAATATAAAAGAAGAGTATACCCTCTGATGCAAAGAGCGGACTCATTGGAGAAGACCCTGATGCTGGGAAAGATTGAGGGCAGGAAGAGAAGAGGGCAACAGAGGATGAGATGGTTGGATGGCATCATTGACTCAATGGACATGAGTTTGAGCAAACAAAGAGATGGTGAAGGACAGAGGAGCCGGGTCTGTTGCAGTCCATGGCATCGCAGAGAGTCCAACATGACTTATGAACAACAGCATCAATGTGTGTAANGAAGAGGGCAACAGAGGATGAGATGGTTGGATGGCATCATTGACTCAATGGACATGAGTTTGAGCAAACAAAGAGATGGTGAAGGACAGAGGAGCCGGGTCTGCTGCAGTCCATGGCATCGCAGAGAGTCCAACATGACTTATGAACAACAGCATCAATGTGTGTAAACTGAATCACTTTGCTATACAGCAGATATTAACACAACATCTGTAAATCAATTCTACGTCAATAAAACTAAAAAACAAGTAGATGCTGTCAAGGAATGTCAGTGCATCCAAGTGAAACTCCAGGAGGCTCTGCCCAGTGACTTGGTTAATCGTCAGCTTCCTGGACATGCCCTCCCCTCTCCTTACCCACTCTCTCACGTTCCAGGAGCTGCTTCTGATGTAAACCATTTGCAAAGCAGGAATCTAGCCTGGCTCCGGGCACCATCTCTGCCGAGAGCGCCTGGTCTTAGCCATGCCACTTAGGAGGATTTCTTTCCTGTCTGGCTCAACAGAAACAACTTCTGAGGACCCTCCCTGAGCCAGAAATGGGGGCAGGTATAAGAAGTGAGTGGATGAATAGAAGGAGAAATGATATCTCTCCATGATGTTTCCATAGGGATTTAGTTGTTTGGTGATTGAACTGTCTACCGTGTGGGCTTCCCAGGTGGTGCTAGTGGTAAAGAATCTGCCTGCCATTCTACGAGACTTAAGAGCTGCAGGTCGATCCCTGAGTCTGGGATATCCCCTGGAGGAGGGTATGGCACCCCACTCCAGTATTCTTGCCAGGAGAATACCACGGACAGAGGATCCTGGTGGGTTGCAGTCCGTGGGGTTGCAGAGAGTTGGTCACGACGGAGCGTCTGAGCACCACTACCGTCCACCACATATCCGTCTGCAGACATACATGTGGGGACGGTAGAAATTTTCACATGTGTCAGCTTCTGTGTGTTCATCACCGTCTCCTGGGGCTGTTTCTGCTTCAGGTTGTAACTGGGTGTGCTGTTTCTGAATAAGCCCAGCCGTCCTTCTCCAGGCGGGAGTGGGACTGGCTTTGGCCAGGCGGGTGGGATCTGACGCAAGGAGGAGACGGGCTGAGTCCTGTTCCATCCTTACTCGGGTGGGGTCTTGGGCCAGGTGTTTAAACTCTTGACTCTGAATTCATCATCTGTGCCTAATGGACAGCAGTGTCCACCTCCTAAGGGTCTGGAGTGTAAGCAGTAGGTTCTTCCCTGACCAGTGCCCAGGGAGCAGTAGGGGCTCACTCAGCAAACACTGGCTGGGGTCTGCTCTGTGCCAGGTTATGGTAGGACCTGGACATGCCCAGATGGGCGAGACGGTGTGTGGTCATTTTAGCTGTGGTGGGGTTTGTGCTGTCACTGTCGATGGGAGCTTGTCAACCCGGGCTCCACAGACACTTTGAGCCAGATAATTCTCTTGGTGCAGTATTGGGTGGCGGACACTGTCTCCAGGGCTGTGTTCTTTTCCTGTGAATNCAGGCTTCTCTGCACTTGGCTGTCACCCACAGTCAGGATGCTGTGTGCAGCGTGGATTGATGTTACTGGTCCTTACTGAACATGCAGGAGAGGGGGATACTGTGCCCAAAGGTTCAGGAAAATTAGGTATGGCCCTGGGGACGTGCGTCCTGGGGACCAGAACCGTGACTGGTGCGTTCTGGCCATCAGACGGCCCATGCTGAACCCCTCAGTCTGGTGTATGAATGGAGAGAGAGGCTGTGTGTTGTAAACCACGTGTGACCGTGGGCGGCTGTTTAGGGTGCTGTCCCAGCTCCTGCACTGAGTCACCTTTGCGCCTCTGTCTTGGGGCGAGTGGCTGGGGGTTGCTGAGGCCTGGCAGAAGTGTGGTGGCCCCAGTGTTGCTGGGAGCCTGGCTCAGGTGCCATCTTCTAGGGCTGGGCTGTTTGGATTCTCTTTCTCGAGTGGACAGTCATGCCCTGGAAAGCCTGGTGTGGTGACAGATACTACGGTGACTGTGTCCTCCCCTGGGGAGTCACCACGGGATGGTTGGCTCCCAGCTTCTTGGGGAGTTTTCAGACCCACTGTTTACCTCTGGAGGTCGGTATAAATGTCTCTGTCTTGAAGAGCAGTTGCAGATCAGAGGCCGTGAGTGACAGACACCTTGACCACAGTGATTGTTCTCAAGCCTTGTTTTAACCCTGGCATTGGAGGGGCCCTGCAGGCTCTCTTGGAAGTGCTGCTGTGTCGAGGAGATGGTGATCCCCTGAGATCAGCAGAGGAGCACTCTGCCACCACTGGGGTCCCAAGATGAACCCTCCTCCTGTGACCTTCCCCATGGCTTTCCTTGTAGCCGCGGTCACCGCCAAGACAGGCCACATGTGGAGGGCCTGCCATCTCCCCAACCAGCTCGGTGGCTGAGAGCCCTGCAGAGTAGAAGGTGCGTTGTAAGAAGTGGCCTTCAGTGCTGCTGCTCCACCTTCTGGGCTTATCAAGGGCTCAGCATCCATGCCTGAGAGGGTTCTCAGGTGTCCCCCCATCCTAAGAGCTGTGGGTCAAGGCCCTTTCAGCCCAGTTCATGTCTGGTCCAAGCTGTGGGTGCTGAGTGCCACTCAGTCATTTGGGCTCTGCTCAGCGGGGTGTGGGGACCAGGGCCATGTGTTAGGGAGGACCACAGTCTTTAACATTTTCAGAAGAATCTGCACCCTTCAGTTACTGATCTCAGCAAGGCTGGTGCTGGGGAACAGAGCAGTTTTGGTTGGGAGGGGATGCCAAGGCCCCAGAATTGCTCAACCAGAGCTGTGTTCAGGTGCTATGCCCCAGGCAGGCAGCAGAGGCCAGTGCTGCCCTAGGAATGGTCCATCCTGATGGGCTGCTTGGCAGCATCCACCCCACCAGCACTGTCCTCTCGTCCTTGATGTTCAGAGTTTAGTGAACTACAGAGAATCCCCTTTGCTGTGTGCGTGTGTGCATACATGGATGTACATGTGCACATGAAATGTGGAGCATTCCCGGGGTGGCTAGGATACGCTGAGGATTTGCTTATGGGGTTGTGTCATCTGAGCAAAGCTCTGTGTACACACCTATGGGAACAGAGAGAAACACAATTTGCCCTTTTTAGAGGTGATCCTGAAATTTGGTGAAGATCTTTTTCTGATTTTATTAATCACCTGGGCTTTTCTGGTTCTACTCATTGGTTGTGGCTCAGGGGTGATGTGTTTACCAGCGGCCAGTAGCAAGGGCCCATCTGGAAATTGATGTGGTCGTCTGGCCTCTGTGTAGACTCATGAATCAACCACGTGGGCTCTGGGTTTTGATTGAGTTGTCCTTGTAATACACAGCCCTGAAAGAAGATGCTATTTCATTACTTTGCAAACAACGTCCTGTAGGAAAGACCATGAACGAAAGGAGTCCTGCCTTGAGTCGAGCCGGGTGTTTCTTTCCGGGAGTGATGAATTCCTTACGCCCCTGTCGTCCCACTCCCCGCTCTGCCTGGCGGGCCACAGGGCACCAGCTCCAGACCTCTCAGCTCTGACCTCAGAACTCTGTGTTCTCCTTCGAGGCTGTCCTCGGTGGAGAGGAATCACCTTTCACTAGCACTGAGACGGTAGATCATTCTTTCAGCCTCTCAAAAGATATCTTTAAAAAATAATCTGAGAGGCCAAAACACCATGCAGTTCCTGCACTTGCTTTCTGAGATGGACATAATTCTCCCTTAAATTCTTTCCTTAACTAACCACGCTCAGCCTGCAGTGACAGGCTCATTTTTCCTCCTTTATTTATTTTACTTGAGCCACTGGGTAGGAATCCTAGTGGTTCTTCACAGGCAGCCAGAACCCAGATCAGGGGATGATACCTCCAGTGACCGTCTCAGCCCCACATGTGGCTGGAGCCTCAGGCGGCTCCTTGGCCTCCTGGGACACAGGGAACTGGTCTGCTCCCTCTTCCCATCGCCAAGGCCGGAGAAACGGGCTCCTGAATGTTCTTGTTTGTCAGAGTAATGAGAGGGAAGTGTGTGGTCGTGCTCAGTCGTGTCCAGCTCTTTGTGATCCCATGAACTGCAGCCTGCCAGGCTCCTCTATCCATGGGATTCTCCAGGCAAGAATACTGGAGTGGGTTGCTGTGCCCTCCTCCGGGAGATCTACCCTACTCAGGGATCGAACCCAGGTCTCCTGCATTGCAGGCAGATTCTTTACCAGCTGAGCCACCAGGGAAGCCCCAAAACACTGGCGTGGGTAGCTGGTCTCTTCTTATGTCCCCTGCACTGCAGGTGAATTCTTAACCTCAGGGAGGGAGGTGACTCTCCTTTAAAAGTGGAGGCTGGCCACAAGAAAGAATGGAACAATGACATTTGCCGCAACGTGAATGAATGTAGAGATGATCATACTGAGTGAAGTAAGTCAGAAAGAGAAAGACAAATCCTATATGATATCACTTACATGTGGCACCTAAAATATGGCACAAGTGATTGTATCTATTAAACAGACTCAGACATAGAGAACAGACTTGTGGTTGCCAAGGGGGTGTGAGGGGCTGGGGGAGGGAAGGACTGGGAGTTTGGGGTTAGCAGATGCAAACTGGTTTATATTTATAGCATAGGAAGCTATTGATATATTCACTGTCATGTGATAAACCATCATGGGAAAGAATATAAAAGAAGAGTATACCCTCTGATGCAAAGAGCGGACTCATTGGAGAAGACCCTGATGCTGGGAAAGATTGAGGGCAGGAAGAGAAGAGGGCAACAGAGGATGAGATGGTTGGATGGCATCATTGACTCAATGGACATGAGTTTGAGCAAACAAAGAGATGGTGAAGGACAGAGGAGCCGGGTCTGTTGCAGTCCATGGCATCGCAGAGAGTCCAACATGACTTATGAACAACAGCATCAATGTGTGTAAACTGAATCACTTTGCTATACAGCAGATATTAACACAACATCTGTAAATCAATTCTACGTCAATAAAACTAAAAAACAAGTAGATGCTGTCAAGGAATGTCAGTGCATCCAAGTGAAACTCCAGGAGGCTCTGCCCAGTGACTTGGTTAATCGTCAGCTTCCTGGACATGCCCTCCCCTCTCCTTACCCACTCTCTCACGTTCCAGGAGCTGCTTCTGATGTAAACCATTTGCAAAGTAGGAATCTAGCCTGGCTCCGGGCACCATCTCTGCCGAGAGCGCCTGGTCTTAGCCATGCCACTTAGGAGGATTTCTTTCCTGTCTGGCTCAACAGAAACAACTTCTGAGGACCCTCCCTGAGCCAGAAATGGGGGCAGGTATAAGAAGTGAGTGGATGAATAGAAGGAGAAATGATATCTCTCCATGATGTTTCCATAGGGATTTAGTTGTTTGGTGATTGAACTGTCTACCGTGTGGGCTTCCCAGGTGGTGCTAGTGGTAAAGAATCTGCCTGCCATTCTACGAGACTTAAGAGCTGCAGGTCGATCCCTGAGTCTGGGATATCCCCTGGAGGAGGGTATGGCACCCCACTCCAGTATTCTTGCCAGGAGAATACCACGGACAGAGGATCCTGGTGGGTTGCAGTCCGTGGGGTTGCAGAGAGTTGGTCACGACGGAGCGTCTGAGCACCACTACCGTCCACCACATATCCGTCTGCAGACATACATGTGGGGACGGTAGAAATTTTCACATGTGTCAGCTTCTGTGTGTTCATCACCGTCTCCTGGGGCTGTTTCTGCTTCAGGTTGTAACTGGGTGTGCTGTTTCTGAATAAGCCCAGCCGTCCTTCTCCAGGCGGGAGTGGGACTGGCTTTGGCCAGGCGGGTGGGATCTGACGCAAGGAGGAGACGGGCTGAGTCCTGTTCCATCCTTACTCGGGTGGGGTCTTGGGCCAGGTGTTTAAACTCTTGACTCTGAATTCATCATCTGTGCCTAATGGACAGCAGTGTCCACCTCCTAAGGGTCTGGAGTGTAAGCAGTAGGTTCTTCCCTGACCAGTGCCCAGGGAGCAGTAGGGGCTCACTCAGCAAACACTGGCTGGGGTCTGCTCTGTGCCAGGTTATGTTAGGACCTGGACATGCCCAGATGGGCGAGACGGTGTGTGGTCATTTTAGCCGTGGTGGGGTTTGTGCTGTCACTGTCGATGGGAGCTTGTCAACCCGGGCTCCACAGACACTTTGAGCCAGATAATTCTCTTGGTGCAGTATTGGGTGGTGGACACTGTCTCCAGGGCTGTGTTCTTTTCCTGTGAATAATGCTGGGCCCCACCCCATGTGAGTGGAAGCTTCTGACTGGAATTAGAGATTTTGCATCTCCTGGAGGAGAGTTTTGCTCGGTGGATTCACTGTGCTTGGAGTTGTCAGTCTTGTGGTCGGTCGTGTGCAGCAAACTGTTCTGAGCCTCCAGTGGAAGGCTGAGCTGATAGAGGCTGCAGACAGATATGTGGTGTATTTACCTTCCTGAAGCTACCCTACTAAAGGTTTACTAAAGAAAATTGTTTGGTGGGGCTTCCCTGGTGGTCCAGTGATTAGGACCCCATGTATCCACAAATTCAGTCCCTGGTTGGGGAACTGAAATCCAGCAAGCTGGGTGGTGAGGTCAAAGAAGGGGCAAACAAAATTGTCTGGAAGGTACTAGTTTAATTTCTGTGCCTCTCTCTCTGGCCTTGTCCTCAGCCTGGGACAGAAGAGCGTGTGTCACTTAGGGCAGGTCGAGCGGCTGTGCAGCCGTGGGCGAAGCCTCTACACAAATGCCCCCTTCATCTGAGGCCCAATTCTGATTCTGTCACGTGTGTGAAAAATGGACCCTCAGCCCCGAGGCAGAATATCGGCGTTTTTGAAGATGAAGGCATTCAGACAGGAACATTTCTGTGATTTATTAACCAGTTATCCTGTCTTGGGCACCTCGTCAAGGGCGGATGAGTGAGCTGTGGCATGGGGGGACCAGAGCCCCACTCTTCTGCATCCCACGGCTTCTCTCTCGGTAACTGGATGGGCTTGACTTCAACTTTTAATCCTGCAGTGGCAGCTGATGAATCTCTAGGCATCCTGCATGGCCGCCGCCAGGCATCCTCACCCTGGAGGGCTTGGTTTTTTAAAATATTTACTTACTTGGCTGCGTCGGGTCTTAGCTGCAGCATGCGGGGTCTTTCGATGTGGTGCATGGGCTCAGTAGTTGCGGTATGTGGGCTTAGTCGCTCTGTGGCATGTGGAACTGGGTTCTCAGTTCTCTGACCAGGGACTGGATACGTGTCCCCTGAATTGGAAGGAAGATTCTTTACCATTGGACCACCAGGGAAGTTCCTGGAGGGCTTGTTTGCAGAATTGCTTGATTGTGCTTGGGATGTGTGACCAAGCACACAGGGGTGGGGTGGGGGTAAGGGGCCTGGATTCTAGGTGACTTGGCTCCTCTGGGGATCCTCGGGCTGGGTGCCTGAAGGGGTGAAGCCACAGAGTTGGGTGGTTCATCCTCAGGGCTTTTACTTGCATAGAACTTCTGAGCTGGTCGGCCCTGGGCAGGGTGTGCATTTTCTACCTGCCTAAGCTGACTCTTGAGAAGTCCCTTGAACTTCAGGGGGATCAAACCAGTCAATCCTAAGGGAAATCAGCCCTGAATATTCATTGGAAGGACTGATGCTGAAGCTGAAGTTCCAACACTCTGTCCACCTGATGTGAAGAGCCGATTCATGGGAGAAATCCCTGGTGCTGGGAAAGACTAGGGGCAGAAGAAGAAGGGGGTGACAGAGGATGAGATGGTTGGATGGCATCACAGACTCAGTGGACATGAGTTTGAGCAAAGTCTGGGAGATAGTGAAGGACAGGGAAGCCTGGCATGCTACAGACTATAGGGTCACAAAGAGTTGGACATGATTTAGTGACTGAACAACAGGAGCAAATTAACCTTTACCTTTGAACTTCTTGAGGGCTAGATTGTGTTTCTAGGTTCCTTAGAAATTCTTTTTTTTTTTTTTGATGTGGACCATTTTTTTAAAAGTCTGTATTGGATTTGTTCCAATATTGAGTCTTTTTTTTAATATAAATTTATTTATTTTAATTGGAGGTTACTTTACAATATTGTATTGGTTTTGCCATACATCAGCATGAATCCGCTGCAGGTATACACGTGTTCCCCATCCTGAACTCCTCTCCCTTCTCCCTCTCTGTACCATCCCTCTGGGTCATCCCAGTGCACCAGCCCCAAGCATCCAGTATCATGCATCAAACCTGGACTGGCGATTGGTTTCATATATGATATTTACACATGTTTCAATGCCATTCTCCCAAATCATCCCACCCTTTCCCTCTCCCACAGAGTCCAAAAGACTGTTCTATACATCTGTGTCTCTTTTGCTGTCTCACATACAGGGTTATCGTTGTGTGTTTTGTTTTGTTTGGTCGAGAGACACATGGAATCTTAGCCTTCTGACCAGGGATCGAACCCTTGCCCCATGCGTTGGAAAGCAAAGTCTTAACCACTGGATCACCAGAGAAGTCCCTAGAAATTCTTTAGTATGTGCAGTGCACTCATTAGAGAGGCAGTAAATCATGTTTGGAAAAGCATTAGTCCTTACCCATCGGTAGTGAGGGGATGAGGCACTCAGCCCTTGTGTTGCCTTGTAAAACGCTGAGCTTCCAAGGCCAACACTGCTGGTGAAAGTGGAGTCTCTGGGACAGACCAGAGTGGGGCTCTGTGGTTAGTTTGGTCTCAGAATAATTTTTTGCAGTGGTAAAGGAAAGGGAGAGGCAACAGCCATGCGTTGGTATGTGAAAATGAAAGTTACTCAGTCGTGTCCGACTCTTTGTGACCCCAAGGATGACTATACAGTCCTTGGAATTCTCTAGGCCACAGTACTGGAGTGGGTAGCCGTTCCCTTCTCCAGAGGATCTTCCCAACCCAGGGATCAAACCTAGGTCTCCTGCACTGCAGGCAGATTCTTTACCAGTTGAGCCATCAGGGAAGCCCAGTTGGTACCTGGGACATGCCCAAAGCAGCTGGTCCTCCTGCCTCCAGGCAAAGAATTTCAAGGTGACCCCTGAGCTGGAGGATTATGGCTGCTCTGCATCACAGCTGACAATGTTTGTTTCACTGCCAAGAAGAAAAGTGGGTAGTGTCCATAAAACCGATACGCGCAGGTGTAAATGTGGGAGGTGAGATAATGACAAACTTGACTTTGCGGTGGGGCTTTTTAAAACAGTACTCAAGTCTTGGAAACGGAAGCATAATTCTCTCTTGGTCCAACCACCTGTCAGCTGTAAGTGGTCATTATTTCATCATTTTGCAATAAAAGATAATAGAATAACGATTTATATCTCATGGCTGATGTTTTAATGTGTCTCTCTGTTATCTTGGGCTGACAGTCTGTGATTACAGTAAACGTTTTCTTGGTGACACCGTGGTAATGACTCATTAATGGGGGATTATTCCAAGTTTAAATCACATTGCCACAGCCCGGCCTGGCCCGGCCCTGTGTTGAGGGGTGGTCTTTGTGCTCAGTTAGTGACCCTACCACATGGGCTTCGCCCCAGCAAGGACACTGGATTCCAAGGACCCCTCGAATACAGAGCCTCAGTTCATTACTGACCTGGGCTCTTGGGACGCTTGTTCCCTGAAGATTCTCAAAGCCAGTTAGTGCCTCCGTTTCTATTATCTGTGTCTACGATGTTTGTTAGCTTTAGATGAGAGTGACTGCATTGGATTTCAGGAGATTGGAAACAGTGGCAGAAGGAAGATGTTTCTGTTCCCATGTGGCCACGTGCGTCTCAGCGACAGGAGCTGGGTTTGACCCGTCTGTGTCGTCTTTCTCACCCCTCACCCCATGGAGAAGCTACAAGTGAGAAACCTTTTAGTAGCAATTTGAGTATCTTCTGTTTGGCTTGGACCCCTGCCTCACCAAACCTTGTCCTAAATATTCTCAAGGCTATATTTGTTATAAACAAAGACATTTTGTTGTTGCTGTTCAGTCGCTAAGTCGTCATGTCTGACTGTCTGTGACCCTGTGGGCTGCAGTACACCAGGCTTCCCTGTCCTTCACTGTCTCCTGGAGTTTGCTCAAACTCATGTCGATTGAGTCAGTGATGCTGTCCAACCATCTCCTTCTGGACTGGGGACGACAGAACGAAATCCTCAAGAAATCCCAGGATATTGCTTAGTTTAAACTGACTTCATTCAGATGCAGCCTCATGGTATTTCCTCAGGAAACAGGGATCAGAGTCAGTGTTGGTCAGCTGTGATTGAAGTGGGTGTTGCATGAGAGGGCTCTGCGGATATGTGGGCAATGCGGGCAGCTCAGCGGATGTGTGGGTGTGGTGGGCACTTCACTGGATGCATGGGTGCCATGGGCTACTTATATCTTTGGGCTCGTGGTCCTGGCAGGTGATAGGGGTGGGTGCATGGCTGCCTCAGTCCCTTTCCTCTCCAGAGGCTCTGATGTCTTTTGGCATCTTTTGTGGATGAAAAACTCCCACAGGAGAAGCAAGCAGTCTTGCAACCAGATGCTGGGTGTCCTGGAAGGAGGAGCTGTGACCCCAGTGTCTGTCTCTGAGGGGTCCCTTCCTGGCCACTTCTCCCTCTGGTGCCTGGAAGGGATGCTGTTCCCCACATGGTGTTTGCAGCATCTACATGAGAATGGTGGAGGGTGAGGAGGGAGCCCGCCTGTGTCCCTGAGCTTCCTTCTTGCAGGTCGAGAGCATTCACTCTGTCCGCTTCTCTTTGGCAGCCCTTGTATTTTCACACATCCTTGAACCACCCTCATGTTGTGGCCGTGGTGGAGGTGGTCGTTGAAGGCAGGAGACGAGACGGGACCCTCCAGACTCTGTCCTGTGGGTTTGGAATTCTTCGGATCTTCAGCAACAAGCCTGAATCTCCAACTTCCACTTCGCAGGACAAAAGGTATCTGCCTCGTTTTCTCAGTCGTTGGGGTTCCCAACATCTTTCTGTGGTGAGTTAACTGCTCGTCCACAGTAGGAAGTTCTGAATTTGTCAGTTTGTGTGTGTTTATCACAGTCTCCTGGGGAAGTTTTTGCTTCAGGTTGTAACCGTGTTTGCTGTTGCTTTGTAAGCCCAGCCATCCTTTTCCAGGTGGGAGCAGTACTGGCTTTGGCCAGGCGGGTGGGATCTGACGCAAGGAGGAGATGGGCTGAGTCCTGCTCCATCCTTACTCGGGTGGGGTCTGGGGCCAGGTGTTTAAACTCTCGACTCTGAATTCATCATCTGTGCCTGATGGACAGCAGTGTCCACCTCCTAAGGGTCCGGAGTGTAGGCAGTAGGTTCTTCCCAGACAAGTGCCCACTGGGGCTCACTCAGCAAACACTGGCTATGGGGGTCCACTATGTGTCAGGCTCTGTTAGGACCTGGACATGCCCAGATGGGCGAGACGGTGTGTGGTCATNGGACCAGATGCCATGATCTTAGTTTTTTGAATGTTGAGTTTTAAGCCAGATTTTTCACTCTCCTCTTTAACTTTCATCAAGAGTCTCTTTAGTTCTTCTTTGCTTTCTGCCTTAAGCGTGGTGTCATCTGCATATCTGAGGTTATTGATATTTGTCTCAGCAATCTTGATTCCAGCTTGTGCTTTGTTCAGCCGTGCATTTCTCATGATATACTTTGCATATAAGTTAAATAAGCAGGGTGACAGTATAGAGCCTTGATGTACTGGAGTCAATAGTCATTCCCTTCTCCAGGGTTTCTTCTTGACCCAGGGATCAAGCCAGTGTTTCCCACATTGCAGGCAGATTCTTTACTGTCTTTCCCAATTGAATTTAATCATTGATTTGCCAGCATTTTCTCTCCTGAAGTATCCTTAGACTCAGCAACTGTTAAACAGCAAGCACTGCCCCCCCCGCCCCCCAGGTCCATTCTAGGACCATGGTTCTGGTGGAGGATATGGGGGCTATGGATGTGTGAGGGGCCTGAGGAGGGACAGCCACAGACTGACAGCTTATCCTCTCAGAGTGCATTTCCAAAAATGTGGGGTATTTTTCTTGACTGGGTGATGCATTCCCGTAATCCAGAATTCAAACTATAAAACAGTGTGAGAAGGTTCAGGTGAGGTCTCCTCACTCCTGTGCTCAGCTCCTTGCCTACATCACAGGTGGTTTCTTCTCTGGGGTCTTGTGGGTCCTTCCGGGTCTTCTGATAACACACGAGCAAATGTGCATGCCCGTGGTCTTGTTTTTGCCCCCGTCATGTCGTCCCAGACCTTTGTTTTTCCCTTTAACTGTTTATCTTGGAGGGTGTTCCATATCAGCACTAGGAAGCATGCTCACCCTTTTTACCACTGGGTGGCATTTAGTTGAATTGCTGTTTGTGATTGAACTGCCCCCCACCAAACAGACACTTGGAGCTGTTCTGTAGGAGCAGAGGGTTGAAGATACAGTGAACATCTGCCCTTTTGTGAATGTGCACATGAATCTGTAGGGTAAATTCCTGGAAGTGGGATTGCTGGTCTGGGGGCCCTTCCATGTGCAGTTTTTCCTGTTTGTCCTCCATGGAGGTTGTACCAGTGTGCTCTCCAGCCAGCCATGTAGCAGAGTGCCTTTTAGGGCATTTAACATCTTACAGTAAGCAGATCCTATGTGTGGAGTGGTCAGATATTAAAAATACAATTTTCAATAATACAGTTTTATTTTGTAATGAATGCACATTTAGTTCTTATGCGAACACTTAGTGCACCTCAGGAGGTGGTGAGTCCCCTGTCAGTGGAGGAAATCAAGCAGTAGCAAGATGCACCGTTTGGTGGCCATGTGTTGAGGGTGTGTCTGTGTCCCCCTTAACCCTAGGCCCTGTGGTCCTGCACCCAGTTTCTGCTGACGCCTTCCCTCCACCTCCCTGAGAACTCTGTCTGAGCTGTTCCCAGGGGTTCCTTTCTGAGGACGCTCTCCTTCCCACTTCGCCAGCATGTTATCCAAACCTTCCTTGGGGTTCGGATCCCATTCTCCCATGTGTTACGGGTGTCAGTGGGCTTGTATCTTGGTCACCGCAGGCTTGTGTCCTCTTTGAGGACAGGACTCTGTCTTAGAGGTTGCTGGCTGTCCAGCATGTAGTCCTTCTGCTTTGTGCGGCTCATTAAATGTGAGGCTGAGACTGAAGAAGAGATATTCTTGTCAGAGCGCCCTCCAGGGTCCCTCTGATCATGGGAGCAAGCCACACCTGACTACACTGCTCAGGGGGAGAGGTGAATCGAGATTCTGTTATGTCAGATCAGAACCAAGTGTCTCTTTCGTTGTAGTTTTACCAAAGAGAGGTATTAAGGGTTGATTCTTTTTTGCTCTTGGCTGAACGAACAGAGCATTTCCCCTCTCTCCCTAGAAAAATACTTTTCCTGTTTGTCTGGATCTGATGCTCGACTTATTGGCCGGTGTGACTGAAGGTGCGTTGGTTTCAGCTGTCACAGGAGGTGTTTTCTCCCCCAGAGAACAAGCACATGACCCTCATTGAGAACTGCAGCCTGCAGTACATGCTGAGGCCACACCCACCCCTGGAGCCCGTGTTCCACCTTCTTCCCGAGAACCTGCTGGTGTCTGGTCTGCAGCAGATACCTGGCCTCCTTCCAGCTCATGGAGAATCAGGTGAGGACTCTTCTGTTTCTGATCACTTGATGAGTCTCTGTTAGGTCAGATCTTGCAGGAGCTGGGCTGCATGGGGTGAGTGCTGGTTGGGTCCCTCTGGCTAACAGCCCAGTGGTGGTAGGGGAGAAGTGGGGAGTGGGGAAGAGGGTGGCTGTGTCGTCTCACGGGCGTTCCCTTCCTGAACACACCTCGCATCCCTTGGGTCCTCTCTGCCTTCTCTCCTCAGGAAATGGTCTCATAAGAGATAGCTCATGTCTTTACAACCGTGACTGGGAAAACCACTGTTGCTGGATCCCACCCGTGCTGGACTGCCATATCAGTGGCTTGGTTATTATAACTTCTTAATTGTGGTAAAATAGGTATAACGTAAAACTTACTATTTTAGCCATTTTTAAGTGTGCAGCTCAGTGGCATAAAGTCCACTCGCATCGTTGTGCAGCCATCGCCCCATCCATCTCCAGAGCCTTTTCATCTTCCCCAACTGAAACTCTTCCCATTAAATACAATTCCCCATCTCTCTGCCCCCTGTGCCTGCCCTTCTAGCCTCTGCCCCCCACCATTCTGCTCTCTGTCCCTATGAATTGACTCCTTTAGAGACCTCACAGAAGTGGAAGCCTGCAGGACTGGTCCTTCCGTGACTAGTTTATTTCACTTGGCATAATGTCCTCCAAGTTCATCTGTGTTGTTGCGTGTGTCAAGATTTCCCTGCTTATTAAGGCTGAATAGTACCCCATCGTATGGAAGGGCCACCTTTTGTTTATCCATTGACCTGTCCACTGACATTGGGCTGGTCCACCTTTCGACTTGCGAGTGAAACTGCTTGATTACTTTGGAGCTGAAATCCATGGGACAGGCTCAGGGCTGTGTCTTGGTGTGATTAGGAGTTGATTCTCCTGGTGGATAAAAGTCAGCCCTTCACAACCATGAATCCCTTTAGGGACTGATCTGCATTTAGGTTCTACTGATCGGCCGCACCTCCTTGGCCTCCTGCTCCTTCTGGGCACTTCGAGGGGCTTTTTTTTCTGGCTGTCTGGAAGAATCTAGGAGAAGGGACCGCAGTAGCCTTTCCCACCTGGTGCTCCTGGAGCCTCTGTTCTCTGGGAGCTGGCTCCCTACTCCATCCAGGAGAGGTAGGATGTGGCTTTGGGTGTGAGCAGCGGGGAGGAGAGCTGGGAGGTGCCCAGTGTTTGGCTCGGAACAGAAACACCCAGGACCCAAAGAGGAGGCTCAGCTCCAGGAAGGAGTGTGTGTCTCAGCAACGATGTCCATGCACGTGGCCTGGGTGCTGGGGTCTAGGCTGGGCTGCAGACCTTGTCATCTGAGGTTACAAACTCCTGGGACAGGTGCACAGTGGTCCATCCTGAGCTCATTGTTTCTCCACTGTCTCAGAGATGAGACGCTGTTACATGAGAAATGACCAATTAACCATGCACAGGAGCGTGTGTGTGTGTGTGTGTGTGTCTGTGTCTGTGTGTGTGTGTGTGTGTGTGTGGAGGGGGCTCCAGGTTTGGATCTGTCCTGGGTCACCAGCCCTAACCCCCTCCCTGCAGACCCCCATAAGCAGCCATGTTGCCCCTTGTGATGCTTCCGTGTTTACCCCAGAGGGACGAGTAGTAAGAGTTATAGTAAGAGCACCTCCTGGTCATGCTGCTGGAGAATGTGACACCTGCATCTGGCTCTAAGCCCTGCCCCGGCCCTTCCTACCTGCCTACTGCTCAGGGAGGAGCTGTCACCACCCCCACCGGGATCACACAGGTATTGGGTACCCAGGTACCTACCTGCAGGAAGTCAGCGGGTGAGTCTTTCTGACCTGGGATTCTGGGTTTTTAAGCAGAACGTTCTTGGGGCCTGATGTGCATCCATCACCAGCGGGGGTCAGTAGAACTGCAGCTAAAACATGGAGATACAGAAGCGGAGCGCAGACCTGCTTCTGTGCCCCTCCTGGAAGGTGCAGAAGAAGCTCAGGGGTCCAGACAGGCCCTGTGTTTGTTCTCAGCGTCTCAGGTCAGGCTGGAAGGGTAAAGGGCTGCATCATGAGGAAAGTTCTGGATTCAAGGAGCTCGAGTCCAGCTTCTGACCCTGAGTTTCTGTTTTTGGCCAAGCTGAGCCCCCTTGGCCTCTGGTTTGCCTCTGATGTGGAGTGGCGGGCACTGAGGCCTTTGAGGGATACAGGTGGTGTCTGTAAAATGACAAAAATGAAGAGCGGTTTATGTTGTTGTTTAGAAACAAATGGCCAGAGTGTGCTCTAGCAGGTGGGTGGGAGCTGCCTTCAGTGGGCAGGAGCTGTGTTCACTCCTCTGAGGGAGAGGGGACCGGGGCAGCCTCCCCTCCAGTCCCCAGACCACCTGGGAGCAGACCCTCTTGCTCAGCCCCCATGCGCAGCCTCCCAGGCACCCAGCCCACTTTCTGACAGCAGTTATTGTTTCTGTTACACATTCTGCCCAGGATCTCGTATGGGCTTGTGTGACTCAATCTTGAAAGAATTGTTTTGCTGGATAGTGTTTTGTGGCCCTGAAGGGCCCAGGCAGGGGCTGGTGCTGGCCTCAGTGGTGGGAATCACTTGTCTAACTTGCCAAGGGCTTGGGTTTATTTTGCTATCGTGTTGGGACTCAGCTGTTTGTTCATTTGTAAAATACCACAATGTGGAGAAGTGAGCTGCTTTCACTCTGTCTTATTTTTTTACAATTTTAATTGGAGGATAATTGCTTTACAATGTTGTGTTAGTTTCTGCCATACAACACTGTAAGTCAGCCATAAGTGTATACATATCCCCTGCCTCTTGAGCCTCCCTCTGACTCCATCCCACCCCTCTGCGTCGTCACAGAGCACCAGACTGGGCTCCCTGTGTCACACAGCAGCTTCCCACTATCTGTCTGTTTTACACATGGTAGCAGATATATGTCCGTGCTAGGAGTGGGTTGTTTTCAATTGAAATGTGGATGGAGGTCACTGTGGGGTCACACGTGGTTTTCATAAGTGTGGTAGCTGCAGGAGGTTTGGCTGGCAGGGTGGTGAGGCGGTGCCCAGAGCACTGTGCTGGGCAGTCAGTGCAGGGTGTCACTTCTGCCTGCTGCCCTGCCAGGCCCTCGTGCTGTCAGCCATCTCTCATCTGCTGCTCGGCCCGGCTCACTGCCCTCTGCTCCCCGGGGACCCATCCTCCCTCCCTCCTGTATCTCGAGCATCAGCGTGCCCACTCTGTGCTGGCACGGGGCCGTCCCCGTGCAGACCTGCCCGCTCACTGACTCAGCCCTGCTTCCTCATCTACTAAACCGAGCTAGGCAGAGCTTTCCCGAGACCTGACCTGCAGGCTTGCCATGGGGTGGCCCCACTTGGCTGGCGTGTCCTTGGGCTGGCCCTCCACCTACTGAAGTGCTTCCCCAGCCCCAAACTGCTGATGCTGCACTTTCACAAACAACATGTGTCTGGGAGGGGCCCTGTGCCCCAGGCCTGAGCACCTTGTGTACTGATGGGGTTCTCCCACCGGGCTTCCCAGGCTGAGCCGACTGCCCACCCTCCAGAGTTGGGCTTTGTGTCCTCTAAGTTCCCAGATAGTGACTTCGATCCCCTGCGGTGAGGGAGTGACCAGGGACAGGGCCATGCTCCCTGAGGCTGCTGTGGGTCAGGGGCCAGTGTGCTACAGCTTTGATTCTGGCCCTTTGCTGAGGACAGTTAAAATGACAGAGTTAATCTTTATCCAATAAATTCATAAAACTAAAAGTTTTCCCTTCCAACCTCACTCCCCAGAGATAACTGCTGCTAGTAGATTGATGTATACCTTTTATATACCAATTGATTCACTGATTACTCAACACGTGTTTGTAGAGTGACTCCTGTGGGCGGCAGGCCCTGTGCTGGGGCTGAGGGTGCAGCCCAGTGCTCATGGTATATAGTCAGTGCATCCTTCCTGGATGAGGGCCAGCCTCAAGTCCAACCGCAGTCCTCACAGGCCATAGAAGGTGTTTCAGAGCAAACCTGGGGCTTCTCAGGTGACCCGGTGGTAAAGAACCTGCCTGCCAATCAGGAGACGTGGGAGATGGAGGTTTGATCCCTGGGTTGGGAAGATTCCCCTGGAAGAGGAAATGGCAACCCACTCCAGTATTCTTGCCTGGGAAATCCCATGGACAGAGGAGCCTGGAGGGCTACATCCATGGGGTGGCAAAGAGTCTGACATGCTGAGTATGCATGCCATCTAGAGCAATATTGGACTAGCTCAAGTTCACTTCCATTCCTGCCTAAATTGTTCCTAAATTTCGTTTACATTCTATTGCTGTTGTTGCCATGTTCTCTCTGTCTTGGGAGGTATGTTCTGGTGAATGAAACACCCTCAGCAGGGGAGCTACATCCCTGGGAGCCTGAGGTCCTCGGGTGGGGGTATGTTACCAAGCGCGTCCTTGAAGGATGTCTGTAGGCAGGGGTCCTCACTGTCCCGTTTTCTCTGCACTGTGTTTGGGAGAGTCTCAGGAGAAAAGGCATCATTGAGAAGTAGGAGCAGGGCTGCTGTTGGGAGTTGCCTCTCCACCCAAAGACGTGGCAACAGATGACTGAAAACCGCACTCATTTACAGTGCACAGGGGTCAACAGTCCCCCTGCCGGGGTCAGCTCTGCCGAGGCCCCTTGTGTCTGTGCTGGCTGCTGGTGCTGGTTGAAGGAGGGAATGACAGTGTCAGTGCCAGGCGGTGAGGCTGTGCCCATGGGTGGTGCTGACATGTTGGGGAAGTGCCCCAAGGCCCGAGGTGGTGAGCAGGCTCCACTCTGGCTCCACGTGACCACTCCGAGCCTCTGCCATGGCCAGTCTCCTCTGTAACATGGGGGCATTGTGAGGACCTGCCCGGAGAGACGTGTATGGGGATCAAGTGAAATGGGTCAGTAAAGCCCTCCCCTGGCCACATGGAGTGCCTGGCAAGGGTGTGTGGCTGTTTCTTGGTCTGGAACATTCTGTCTTGAGTTGAGTTGGTGTGGCTCCTTTGTCACGGCTCCCCTGTGACTGCCACAGGGGGTCTGGGAGCTCTGATCTGTCTCATGTCAGAGGGCCCTTCAGAGCTGTTCTTTCTTTGGTCTTGGCTTCTGGAAGTTTACAGAACAGATCTCTGGCCAAGCCAGGCTCAGAACTGGGCCCCTTGCACTGGGAAAGGCAGTGGGTCAGCTCTGGGTTTCCTTCTGTTTCCATTGCACCTGAAGATGGCGGGGAGGGGAGTGCTGGCTGGTGGCTGTTCTCACTGTCCCAGTGCTTGTTGACCAGGGAGTGACCTCTGGCTTGGGGGCTCAGCAGACCCTTTGAGGGAGCAGCCCTCAGGGAAGGGCACTTGTTTCCCATTCATGCTTCCATAGAAACAAGACTTGGCATTGGGGGACATGAGCTGGTAACATGCTGGGGTGTATCTTTGGGGTTGGGTGATTTTGCTGCTCGGCACGGATTGTTAGGGAGAGGGCGCCAGTTGTAGTCTGTGTTTCCTCCTTCCATGGATTCAGTGGGTGCCCCCAGGATGCTCTCTGCCCCAGAGGTTGGGGTGTGTCCAGGGGTTCTGGCTCCCTGGACTGAGTGATGGAAGCCCAGGTGGGAGGCAGGATGATATGGTCTCGCTGGCATCAAGGCCAAGAGCGTGGGGCGGCTCCGAGTGTGGGGTGGAGGGGAGGTGGGGGGGTCTCGCAGGAGCAGAGGGAGCTCAGCAGTCACTTCCATCTCCCTCTGGGTTGGGGGTCGTGGCCACCTTACCTGGAGCCCCTTCCCACTCCTGTGGCTGCCCATGGAGCCCTGGGCCACTTGACCCTGAACACCTCTTTTGGGCAAGAGTTTAATTGTGATCAAGAGCTGAGGGGTTGTTTGGTAACCAGAAAATGAGCTGTCTGGGCTCTAAAGCAGCGAGCATGCGCCAGCGACAGGGTCCTATGGGTCAAGGTCACAGAAGAAGACAGCGGTTGTGTGTCAAAAACGCTAAAATCACTGGAGGGGAATGTGTCCTGCCCTATGATGCAGACACATGAGTTAACTTGCAGAATGTGAATAATATGCAGTCTGCAAAAATAGGGGGGTGACAAGCATCCTTTATGGGCCCCCCTTCCCTCTGCTCCCTCTCTGCACCCTCACCTCCTACTGCTCTGGGTCCTGCCTGCGTCACCCCATCCCTCCCCTCAGCTCCCAGAGGGACCCGCTGCCTGGCGATTTTCTGCTGTGTTCCCTGAAATCCTGCATGGATGATTCACGTGCTTCCTATGGGTGGAGGCACCTTGAGTTCCTGCCTCTTGCTGGGAGAGGGGTCTGTTTCCCATGCCCGCCTCCCCTCTGGGCCCTCCCTCTCTCCTTTTGTCTCTGACCAAGGCTCCCAGCTCAGGATGTGCTTCGGACATTCGCTTGACCATTTTATGAAAGCTTGCACTTTGTATATTTCTGCATGTTTTTTAACATCATGGTAAAATACACATGTCATAGAATGTGCTTTTCTAACTATTTTCAACACGTGGTTCAGGAGCATTAAGCACATTCACATCGCTGAGCAACCCCACGTCTCTAGAACGCTCTCATCTTGCAGAACTAGACTCTGCAGACACATTAACTCCCCACCCCCACCCCAGCCCCTGGCAGCCCCCGTTCTGCGTTCTGTCTTGGAATTTGATGACTTTCAGCTCCTCATATAAATGGAATTATGCAGTACGTGTCTTTTTGTGACTGTTCATCTCACTCAGCATAGTGTCATCAAGTTTCATCCATGTTGTAACAGGCTTCAGAATCGCCTTCCTCTTCTAAAGTGAAAGTGAAAGTGTGAGTTGCTCACTCATGTCCGACTCTCTGGAACCCTGTGGCCTGTGGCCCTCCAGGCTCCTCTGTCCATGGGATTCTCCAGGCAAGAATACTGGCGTGGGCTGTCATTCCCTTCCCCAGGAGATCTTCCCACCCCAGGGACTGAACCTGGGTGTCCTGCATTGCAGGTGGATTCTTTACCTTCTGAGCCACCAGGGAAGAATGATACTGTGTTGTGTGAATGGACCACAGTTTGTTTGTCTTTCTTTCACTTCTTGATGGGCTTTGGGTTGTTTCCACCTTTTGTGGAAACAGCAAAGTGATTAAGGATACTGTGAATAAGGATACCTGTACTTTTAAATTGGGTCTGATTCATCAACTGACCTGCTTTAAACGCTTAAAAATATGATGAAAGGAGTACATAAACTTTCTCAGAAGTATCAAACCTTAGTGTGTATTTGTGATGGGAAAGGTATAGAAAACCATAAAGAGGGGAATAAAGTAGTATGTGATTACTGTCTACAGACATACATGTATAGGCCACTATCAAAAAGTACAAATGATAAATGCTGGAGAAGATATGGAGAAAAGGGAGCCCTCTTATACTGTTGGTGAGAATGTAAATTAACGCAGCCACTGTGGAAAACAGTATGGAGGTTCCTCAGAAAACTAAAAATAGAGTTGCTACATGATCCAGCAGTCCCACTCCTGGGCGTATATCTGGAAAAGATGAAAACTCTAGTTGGAAAGGATACATCACCCCAGTGTTCTTTGCAGCACTATTTACAATAGCCAAGACATGGAAGCAACGCACATGTCCATCAACAGATGAATGGATAAAGAGGCTATGGTATAAGAAAATACAATGGGATATTAGCCACAAAAAGGATGAAATAATGCCATTGGCAGCAACATGGATGGACCTAGAGATGATCACACTAAGTGAAGTAGATCAGAGAAAGACAAATGTCACATGACTTTTATTATATGTGAAATCTAACAAAAAAATGATACAAATGAAGTTGTTTATAAAATAGAAATAGACTCACAGACATAGAAAACAGACTTATGGTTAGCAGAGGGGAAAGCTGGGGGAGTGATAAATTGGGAATTTGGGATACACGCTACTATATATAAAATAGATAAACAACAAGGACCTACTATGCAGCCTAGAAAACTATTCACTATCTTGTGATAATGTATAATGGAAAAGCATCTGCAAAAAAAAATATATATCTGAATCACTTGGCTGAGATTCAGATATATGTGTTGAATCACAGTGAATTACTCTGGAAACACTGAAAATCAATTATACTTCAGTTAAAAAAACAAACAAACAAACAAGAACAGAGTACTACTCCAGGAAAAAAGATAAATGTGTATACATGCAAATGTCTCAGTTCAGTTCAGTCACTCAGTTGTGTCTGACTCCTTGTGACCCCATGGACTATAACATGTCAGGCTTCCCTGTCAGTCACCAACTCCCAGACCTTGCTCAAACTCACGTTCATCAAGTCAGAGATGCCATCCAACCCATCTCATCCTCTGTCGTCCCCTTCTGTTGGTGATACCATACAACCATCTCATCCTCTGTCATCCCCTTCTTCTTCTGTCTTCAGTCTTTCCCAGCGTCAAGGTCTTTTCCAGTGAGTAAGTTCATTGCATCGGGTGGTCAAAGTATTGTAGCTTCAGCTTCAGCATCAGTCCTTCCAGTGAATACTCTGGACTGATTTCCTGGTTTGATCTCCTTTCAGTCCAAAGGACTCTCAAGAGTCTTCTCCAGTACCGTAGTTCAAATGCATCAATTCTTTGGTGCTCAGCTTTCGTTATGGTCCAACTCTCACATCCATACATGACTACTGAAAAAACCATAGCTTTTGGACCTTTGTTGTCAAAGTAATGTCTCAAAATGCATATATTTTAAGTAACCTTGTCATCAAATGGACTAATAATACGCAGTTTTATATGTTGTTATATATTGTTCTTTTCATCTACCATTTCATGATTATTTTTTGATTATTAAATGTTCATTTTTGTTTGTTTTTATTTCCTTTCTTTTTTGTTTTTTTTTTAAATTTCCTTTTAAAATCTCTGACAATATGATTTTTTTCTCATTTTATATGGATGAGCAAGAGATTATGTAACACTCTTGTATTCTTGAACATCTGCTGGTTTCTTACTTTTGTCTGTTATAAATAATGTTCTAATGAGTATTCTTGCAAATAAAGCTTTGCTTCCATCTTTGATTATTTAGAGTCAGACACGACTGAGTGACTGAACTCTTAACTCTTGATTATTTTGCTAAACAGATTCAAAAGTGGCATTGCTGGGGCAGAAGGTGGATATGGATTTCTTTTTCAAACGTTAAGCTTTTTGATTTGTGTTGGGATATAGCCGATTAGCCGTGCTGTGGCANAGAGATTATGTAACACTCTTGTATTCTTGAACATCTGCTGGTTTCTTACTTTTGTCTGTTATAAATAATGTTCTAATGAGTATTCTTGCAAATAAAGCTTTGCTTCCATCTTTGATTATTTAGAGTCAGACACGACTGAGTGACTGAACTCTTAACTCTTGATTATTTTGCTAAACAGATTCAAAAGTGGCATTGCTGGGGCAGAAGGTGGATATGGATTTCTTTTTCAAACGTTAAGCTTTTTGATTTGTGTTGGGATATAGCCGATTAGCCGTGCTGTGGCAGTTTCAGTGAGCAGTGAAGGGGCTCAGCCGCACGCATACACATCTATTCTCCCCCACACCCCCCCATTCAGGGTGCCACGTGGCGCTGAGCAGACTTCCCTGCGCTCTACGGTAGGCCCTTGTTGGTTATGGATAGGTAGGTTTTCAAGGCTCTCACTGCACTCTAAGTTACAGAGACAACTACCTCTCAGCTGCTTTGACTGATGACCTTCCAGTAAGATAGTGTTCTTTCCGGCATAGTTTCATCAGCACTGCGTCTCACATCAATTGTTTCTTTTTTTAAGCTTTGGAACTGGGCTTTTAAAAATCTAAGACCTTGTACCTCAATATTTAAATAATCATAAAAGTTTAGGAAGAGACAGAGAAGACTAAAACCAGAGAGATGACACAGATGGGGATGTAAAGGGGCAGATGCCCCCTGGGGGTGTGTTTGTGGGGTCTGGCTTTGCCTTCTTCCTTCTGTGGTGGCCTTTGTTCCAAGGCCCCACGGAGAAGCCTCTCCAAACAGGTGTGATGCTCCGCTCTCGAGGCTGGGTTTCCACTCACCTGCTCGGCGTGAGCTCTGGGCTGGATGCCATGGGCCACCCTCCCTTTCTGTCCTCACCCTCATGGAGCTCCCAGTCTGGGTGCTTCTCGATAGGGATGGGACTTCTCTCTAATTTTCGCAGTCCAGCCATTTCTGCTTATTGCTGCGCCATGCTCACACGTGTGTCTGAGTGTTTCCACATGGTCCAGGGTGTTGTTTCTGTCGTTGAGTTGCTCAGTCGTTTCTGACTCTTGGGACCCCATGGACTGTAGCCTGCCAGGCTCCTCTGTTCATGGGATTTCCCAGGGAAGAATATTGGAGCGGGTTGCCATTTCCTCCTCCACGGGGATCTTTCCCACCCAGGGATCGAATCCGTGTCTCTTGCTTCTCCTGCATTGCAGGTGGATTCTTTATTGCTGAGCCATTGGGGAAGCCCATAGTTGAGGGTAAG
Source organism: Neotragus moschatus (assembly GCA_006410615.1). NCBI lineage: Eukaryota > Metazoa > Chordata > Mammalia > Artiodactyla > Bovidae > Neotragus > Neotragus moschatus. Next base: position 1,075,138 of record SJYA01002257.1, read on the forward strand.
CATAAGGAAATCAGAAATGACACAGTTGGCTGTGCTCTCGCTGGACAGGAAGCCGTGGGGAAGGGAACAGATGTCACCCTGCCTCTGGCAGCCTGTGTGCCCTAGATAGCTGAGTTAGGAAATTTGTTCCTGGAGGACGTTTGGGGAGGAATTTGGACCAAATGAAATTTGCACTCATTTGATCTGTTTAGCATCTGGGCTTGAGCTGACAGGGGCTCCAGCTCTGCGTCCATCTGAGCGATGCCCACGCCTTCTTCCCGGTGCTCAGCCCTTGGCCTTAAGCCCTGTGGGCTAAAGGGCCCTCCGGCGGTTGTGTTTCCACGGGTCATCCATCTGAGCCTCTCGTGTCCAGGAGATGCCCTTCGGAAGCCCCGCCTGCAGAAGCCTCTGATGTGCTACCTGGATGATCTGTTTTTCACGCTGTATCCCTCGCTGGAGAAGTTCGAGGAGGAGCTTCTGGAACTTGTGATCAGCGACTGCTTCCGGGAGGTACAGTCCAAGGTTGGGGAGTTTAGTCTGAACAGTGGGGAGGGAACACCAGGCAGACTGGGAGATGCCGGCCTCCTGAGCCCCCGATGTGGGCCATCACAGTGATGCCCCTGTTTCTGTCTTCTTGTCTCTTTGTGCCTAAAGAGGGGTACTAGCCCATTGTCTTAACTTCACTGCTGAGAGGGTGCTGTTAACCTGAGACATTAATTAACGTTCACTTTGACATATCTTAGGGGCTTCCCTCGTGGTGCAGTGGTAAAGAGTTAACCTGCCCATGCAGAAGACATGAGGTTGATCCCTGGGTCAGGAAGATCCCCTGGAGCAGGAAATGGCAACCCACTCTAATATTCTTGCCTGGAAAATCCCATGGACAGAGGAGCCTGGCAGGCTACAGTCCATAGAGTCACATTAATGTATCTTCTGTGTGTGTTAGTTGCCCAGTCCTGTACAGCTCTATGCAATCCCATGGACTGTAGCCCGCCAGGCTCCTCTTTCCATGGGATTCTACAGGCCAGAATATTGGAGTCAATTGCCATGCGCTCCTCCAGGGGGTCTTCCCAACTCAGGGGTTGAACCTGGGTCTCCTGCATTGCAGGTGGACTCTACTGTTTGAGCCACCAGGGAAGACCTAATGTATCTTAATCAGTCCTCATTTAAGAGTAAATTAAATCACCAAATGAGCTTAGGGAAACCTGTAAAATAGTCTACATTTACAAGGGACATTTTCAGAGTATATGAGGATATTTCCAAGGAGATGACTATAAATTGCAACCACTTTGGCTCACTGAAGTGGTTTTCTGGGAGGGGCACTTCCCAGGCACTGCCCAGGTCTGCCTGCCTGCGTGACACCTTGTCCCTACATGGGCACATATACACATGGCCCACTTTCCTGTGCATTCCTTATCTAGATCCTTGCACAGTCCCTCTCAGGCTTCAGTCTCAGATCTGTTGTCCTGCCCAGCTACCCTGCCAGAGCTTCAGGCAGCGCCCCCATCCCCCTGCCCAGTGAACTCTCTGGGGCATCACCCTGCTTTGTTTCTCTGGGTGCTTGGCCGTGGAGAGGACCTAGTACCCTTGCCTGTTAACTGGGGGACTGTCAGTCCCTGTCTGGAGTATTTGCACCAGGAAGACACTGCACAATACTGCACCTGATGTGCCCAACAGTTGGCATGTTGTTTAGTCACTAAGTTGTGTCTGACTCTGTGACCCCATGGACTGCAGCATGCTAGGCTTCCCTATCCTCAGCACCTCCTGGAGTTTGCTCAAATTCATGTCCATTGAGTTGTTATTTGTGAGAATGAATGATTCAGTCACCTGACACCCATCCTGAAGTTAGCAAATTATGAAGCTTGCAAATGATTAATTGCATGCACACACAAATATGTGTTCATGCATGAATAAGGTGGAATTTTTTAAAAGATGGACTCTTTTTTTCCTGCTCTCTACCCACTCTACTCCAATATTTTGGCCACCTGATATACAAAAAAGATCTTCATGACCTGGATAATCATGATGGTGTGATCGCTCATCTAGAGCCAGACATCCTGGAATGTGAAGTCAAGTGGGCCTTAGAAAGNCAGAGGATGAGATAGCTGGATGGCATCACTGACTCGATGGGCATGAGTCTGAGTGAACTCTGGGAGTTGATGATGGACCAGGAGGCCTGGCGTGCTGCGATTCATGGGGTCACAAAGAGTTGGATACGACTGAGCGACTGAACTGACTGAAGTGATGTGAAGAGATGACTCATTGGAAAAGACCCTGATGCTGGGAAAGATTGAAGGCAGGAGAAGAAGAGGGCGACCGAGGATGAGGTGGTTGGATGGCATCACCAACTCAATGGACACGAGTTTAAGCAGATGCCAGGAGATGGTGAATGGCAGGGAAGCCTGGGATGCTGTAGTCCATGGGGTCACAAAGAGTCAGATGTGACTTAGCGACTGAACAACAACAACCCATTCTTGAAAATGTAGCTCCATGTAACACAGTCCCACAAGAAACAGAAATGCAAAACAGAGAATTGAAACAACAGCAAACATTTTCTTGGTGTGGTTCCTGCTGTTTTCCTGTTGCTCAGAGTAGATTGTTTATGACTGCTGAGATGTTTAAGGGTATCATTGTTGAATTTTATATGTTTCCCTAAAGATCACTTTATTACATATTTCTACTCTCTTTGTATTTTTGTTCCCATTCAGTCAGAAGATACTGTTTCTGCCCCCGTTTTATTCTCATTACTCAGAGTCTAATGGGCTGTATTTGGGTCAGTTCAGCATGATTAATGAGCAATGAAGAAAACTCAAAAATTCAGGGATCATTTTGCACCAATCACAGAATTTAATAAACAGTAATAGCCTGGAGGAATATCCTTGCCCATTTGTTAGCATGCCTGTACATTTTTTTGTTAAGATGAAACACTTTAATATCCAGAGATCACTTTGGGGCAGATTCCATTTTTATTGGATTATGATTACTGCTGCCCCCGTCCACCCCAATCTCAGGTGTCTGAGTCGGAGGAGGGCAGAGGTGTTGACACTCTCTGTGTTCAGCCTCTAGGCACCTCCATGATTGCATCATTGCCTGCCCTTGACTTTGGGGGCCCCTACACTGCAGAGCTCCAGATTCTGTTGGAGAAGCCGAGTCCCCTTGTTGCTAGTTCGCTGCATCTTGAGAATCATAGCTCAGCCTTGGAAAGTGAGAATTAGCTGATTTGGGAATCTAGGGGCGATTCCTCTATAAGGTGATGCTATTTGAGGAACCCCCAAAGTACCAAGAAAGTGTCCTAAGGCCAACCCACCCTGATTGGATGGTACTTTACTAAGCTCCTTGGGCGGGCTTCCCTGGTGGCTCAGATGGTAAAGAATCCACTGCAATGCAGGTGACCCAGGTTTGATCCTTGGGTTGGGAAGATCCCCTGGAGAAAGGAATGGCAACCCACTTCAGTATTCTTGCCTGGGAAATCCCATGGACAGAGGAGCCTGTCGGGCTGCAGTCCATGGGATTGTGAAGAGTTGGAAATGACTGAGCGGCTAACACTCTATCATATTTTCACTAAGCTCCATCTGGTCTGGAATGTCTGGCCCCTCTAGTTTTGTCTCCTTGTCGGCCTCTCTGCTGGGGGCTTTTCTGGCGAGCTCCTGCCCCTGCTCTGCGCTGGCCTCACTCTGTGCTCTTCCTAGGTGGGCAGCCCGCTGGACGTCGGCGCCCTGGAGATCCTGGAGCGGCGCCTGTGCGTGGGCGTGCACAATGGGTTGGGCTTCGTGCAGCGGCCGCAAGTGCTCGTGCTGGTGCCTGAGCTGGAGGTGGCCTTGACACGCTCAGCCAGCTTCAGCCAGAAGGTTGGCTCCTCTTCCAAAGCCAGGTATCTCCCCTGGGCCCCGGGTCCAGCCCTCTGTGGAGCTGGGCATTGGGGGTGGGCACCCGGCCAGGGATGAGTGAAAGGCCATCACGAGGGCTGCGCTCTCCCACCTGAGTTCTCCCCCGTGCTGTTCCTCCTGCTCCATCGTCTGGTCCACAGCAGACCTCAGCATCCTGTGGTCGGAAAGATCTCGTTTTTCTGCCGATGGCTTTGGGGTTAGTGTGACAGATGCTTCCAGCTGTGGAGCCCCCACATGCTTCCCTCCAGAAGTGTCCTGTGACCCTCATGTGACAGGGAACTGGAGGGCAGGAAGTTCTGCCGCTGGGTTCAGTCCGGGCTCCTCAGATCACCATCAGAGACATCCCCCAGGGGTGCCACACGTGAGGCTGGGCAGAAGCCGGCCTTGGGGGCGCCTCTGCAGAGACCCTCTGTCCTCCCATCCCCGGTGCTGGCAGTTTGGCCAAATGTTGATTGCGGCACCTAAAAAACGCTCTGGTTTGGGACATTACCTTGGTGGCCAAACGCCCGGAAGAGCACAGGGACACTGCTCAGGGGGACTCATGCAGTAGCAACACCAGGGGCCCCAGGGCCCGAGCTGATGAGGGGTGCTGGGTGCCGGGCAGTGGGAACCACCCCCTGACTCACCCCTTCTCTGTGTTCTCGGCCCAGCTCTGGAAACCAGGCTCTGGTCCTGAGAAGCCGTCTCCGACTCCCTGAGATGGTCCGTCACCCTGCGTTTGCCATTGTCTTCCAACTGGAGTACGTGTTTAACAGCCCCTCAGGGGCGGACGGCAATGTAAGAACCACTGGGTTCCTACCCAGAGATGGGCTCCATGCACGGAGGTTAAGCATAGTCACCATTAATGTTCTTTTGGTTAAAAGCAGTATAATTATTATTAATGGTGTGGATAACAAGCATGGAGCGTGACTAGAAATCACTTCTTTCTGGTGATAGCTCTGTTCTGATCATTTCCTTTATGGAAACAGTATGTTCTGCTGGCAGATGGTGTGAATAGTTCAGAAGGCAGCAGGCTTCCTGATAGCATTAATTCTAATTATTAAATCAATAATTATTTTAAAAAATGAGGCCATTTTAGTGCATTTTTCAAATGATATGAAGGGTAGTAAAGCTTGAATCTGCACAAGAGATGGATATTTTCTTTGAGTGGACTTTGTACGTGCCTGTCTCAGAACCAAGAGCAAGAATTTATAGGATTCAGTTGGAGAAAAGGTAACAAAGAGACATCATTTACATCACTGATACAGAGTTTTTTGAAAATCCAAACCATGCTATTCTTAAGATTCAGCTTTTTGTTTGAAAAAGCAAATATCATTATTAAAATTTTTTTTCAAACTTTGATATTGGAGTATAGCTGAATAACAATGTTGTGATAGTTCCAGTTGGACATTGAAGGGACTCAACCACACACATACATGTATCCATTCTTCCCCAAACCCCGCTCCATCCAGGCTGCCATGTGACACTGAGCAAAGTTCCTTGTGCTATACAGGAGGTCCTTGTTGGTTTTCCATTTTTAATAGAGCAGTGTGGACCTGTCAATCCAGACTCCCTAACTCTTTCCCCCATTCTTCCCCTCTGGCAACCATAAGTTCATCCGATAAGCCTCTGAGTCTGTTTCTGTTTTGTAATCAAGTTCATTTTTATCATTTCTTTTTAGATTCCACATATAAGGGATGTCATACGACATTTATCTTTTCCTTCTCTAACTGACTTCACTCTGGTATGACAATCTCTAGGTCCATCCATGTGGCTGCTAGTGGGGTTATTTCCTTCTTTTTATGGCTGAGTAGTATCCATTGTATATCTGTACCACATCTTATTTATCCGGCCCTCTGTCAATGGACATTTATGCTGCTTTCTTGTCGTGGCCATCGTAAACAGTCCCTCACAGAACACTGGTGTGCATATGTCCTCTTGGACTAAGTTTTTCTCCAGGTATATGCCCAGGAGTGGGATTGCAGGGTCATATATGGGTAGTGGTAGTAGTGTTAGTCGCTCAGTTGTGTCCAACTTTTTGCGACCCCATGGACTGCAGCCCACCAGGCTTCTCTGTCCATGGGATTCTCCAGGCAAGAGCACTGGAGTGGGTAGCCATTCCCTTCTCCAGGGTATCTCCCTGACCCAGGGATTGAACTCGGCTCTCCTGCATTGCAGGCAGATTCTTTACCATCTGAGCCACCAGGGAAACGTGTGGTAGCTCTACTGAAAAAGAAAAGATCATTTAACAAGCAAATTAAGAATAAAAAAAGGCCACAAGACGCCTTCTGTGGTGATCAGTCTGCCTGCATCACTGTGCAGCTGATGGAAAACAGGGGCCAGAGGGTGATTCTGGGGGACCTTCGGAAGGAGAATGGGGTGTCGGCACAGCTGCCATGTTAGTTCCTGGTCCCCTCTGATGTCGATTCCCTGTTGTGTATCAGGTGAGCTGACCCAGAGGCAGGTGTTCTGAGTACAGCCGAACGAATGATCTCCATTGTTCTCACAAAGCTGTTGTTTCCAGCTCTGCTTTTCTTTCTTTGTTTCCAGAAGTTTCAGCCAAAATGCAACTCTGTACAGATAAGCTTGTCTGCATGGGGTGGGCAGAATGGGCTTTGGGTGGGACTACAGCAGGAGGGAGGGGCTTCAGGGACTTCCCCACCCCAGGGAGGGGCAGGGTACCCCTGCTGTCTTGGGCATGGGCTGGGGCCGATGCAGACGGAACCCCTAGAGGAGCAGCAGGCCTGGTGCCTCCATGGGGGCCTCCATGTTGCTCGCCACTCATTTACATGTAGATCATGTCCCCTTGAGAATATTAATTATGATCCACTTGCTATTATAAAGTCCACGTGCTGAAACTGATATGACTTACCTGGACACTTGATTATTATTATTTTTTAACTCTTCATTGAAATGCTTACCGGCTGGCAGGTGGGTCTGCCACGCGCTGTTGCTTCGTGGAGCTCTTAGAATGTGGCTTGTAATAGCTAATCAATTCCTTTTGATGTGGAGGTTTATCTTAACGTGGAATATTGGATTCCATTTTACTGTCATCAAGTGTACTTTCTTCAGTGTAATCTGGAGAGGAAATGTTCTGGTGTCTGAAATGATTTTCTGCACAAATTGCTTGCTGCATGAAGCAGCGAGTACGGGGTTAGCATTCTAGTGATGATCGCTGACTCAGGCATTCCCGTCACGACCAAACTTAGATCAAACTTAGATGTAGCGGACAAGACAGCCCTGCTGCTGCTGGCCTGGGCTCTCGTTCCCTCCCCAAGGCGTGTCCCTGGAGGGGACGTGGCCACGGGGGCTCCTGCAAGGTCAGGGCTCGGCCTTGGAGGGGGCGGGTCACTGCCGGCTTGCTCCTGCTTCTCCTTGGAGTCCATAATAGAGTGTGTTTTCGGGTGCATTCAGCCTGCAAATCCCTTTTTCTCTTTTTTTTTTTCATTTTAAAAAGCTCTGTGGACATTCCAAGTGTCAACAAAAGCAGTGGTGTTGTTCAGTTGCTAAGTCGTGTCTGACTCTGTGACCCCCTGGACTGCAGCAACACGCCAGGCTGTTCTGTCCTTCGTTTATCTCCTGGAGTTTGCTCAGACTCATGTCCATTGAATCACTGGTGCCATCCAACCATCCCACTCTCTGCTGCCCTTTTTTCACTCTTGCCTTCAGTCTTTCCCTGGTGGCTCACACGGTAAAGCATCTGCCTATAATGCGGGAGACTCGGGTTCAGTCCCTAGGTCGGGAAGATCCCCTGGAGAGGGAAATGGCAACCCACTCCAGTACTCTTGCCTGGAAAATCCTATGGATGGAGGAACCTGGTAGGCTACAGTTCATGGGGTTGAGAAGAGTCGGACACGACTGAGTGACTTCACTATCACTATTAGTCTTTCCCAGCATCAGGGTCTTTTCCAATGCGTCAGCTCTTTGCTTCAGGTGGCCAAAGTACTGTAGCTTCAGCATCAGTATGATTTTGTGGGGAACACAGACATTCAGTCCATGACATCATGTAAATGCTAAAACATACTTTGATGTAGTTAAATTTATCAGTCTCTTTTTCTCTTGCATCTGGATTTTGAGTCGTAGTAAAAAAACCTTTCCCTAATGTACAAGAATTCATCCATGTTTTCTCCTAGTAGGGGTGGTTTCCATTTTTGTGTTTAGGTCTCCTTTGTGGTGTGAGGAAGAGGTCTAATTTCATCTTTGTACGGTGGCTGTCCAGTTGTAGCATCAAGTAAGTTGATACTACTTATTATAAGTCCTTTGTGCCCAGTGATTTTAGCTTCTCTCAGTCATATATGAGATCTCTGTTTACACTGGGAGGAGGAAATGGCTGCCCACTCTATTACTCTTGCCTGGAGAATCTCATGGACAGAGGAGCCTGGTGGGCTACAGTCCGTGGGGTCGTAAAGAGTCGGGCACAACTGAGGGACTGAGCGTACACACACTCCCCTGCTCCTAGACCATGTTCTGCCCGGGGCCGCTCTGTCTGCTCTGTGCTGGGAGCATAGGGTAGTGGTGAGGGCCCCGCGGCTGCTGGGTCACTCGGTGGTGCAGCAGCCTACAGCCCCTCCCCTTCATGGCTCCTATAGCTCTGCCTGCATTTGCTTTCCCCGAGGAACCTCAGTATCAACAGGTCCAGCTCCATAAAGAGAGTTTACTGGTGTTTTTGGAGGTGCATTAAAGTTATTAATTAGAGAGGATCGACACGTTGTGGAAGTTGTGATGTCATAACCGGGAAGAGGGGAAGTCTTTCTGCTTGTCCACTTCTGTTTTTGTGTCTTTTGGGGGTGATTTTCAAATAGGATTGTTTGTACCCAGTTGTGTGTTACTCTTTGCAACCCCATGGACTGTAGCCTGCCAGGCTCCTCTGTCTATAGGATTTCCCAGGCACGAATACTGGAGTGGGTAGCCTTTCCCTTCTCCAGGGGATCTTCCCAATCCAGGGGTCAAACCTGTGTCTCGTGCATTGGCAGGCAGATTCTTTACCATTCGCGTGGCCTGGGAAGCCCCCAAATGGGTTTGCAGTGTAGATTTTAAACAGCTTGACTAGCTCTTACTAAGTTTATTCACAGATATTTAATTTTTGTGGTGCTGTTTTAAGTGGAATTTTCTCTCCCATGTATTCTAACTTAACACCATGGATTTTCTTTTTGTGTATAGTCATTAAACAGTTTTTTTGTTTGTTTGGTTTTGTTTTTTAACCAGTGCCTTCTATAGCTTTTGTCATATACCTCACTGTTTTTAATTTTTTAAAATATTCATTTATTTGGCTGTGCCGAGTCCTAGTTGCAAATGTGGGATCTTTAGCTGTGACATGTGGGACCTAGTTCCCTGACAAGGGATGGAACCTGGGCCTCCTTGTGCTGGGAGTGCGGAGTCTTAGCCACTGAACCATGGGGGAAGTCCCCCTCACTGTTTTTTAAATTACACTTTATTTTGACGTCATTATAGATTCACATGCAGTTGTAAGAAATAAGCAGAGTGATCCCATGTCCTTTTTCCAGTTGGCCCTGGTGGTAAAGCTGCCTTTTGGCGTTAAGTCCAGGTGGTCCACTTCTTCGTTCAGGTCTTGCGTGCTCTGTGTGGCCTCTGCCTGGCTGACCTTGGGGCTGCTCCCCTTGACCCTCTGTGTCTCCCACGCCTGCCCTGCGTGTTTCGGTGTTGTCCACTCCCCTCTCGCTGTGCTCAGAATTTCTTGGTGCTCTAGGGGTGGAATGCTCTAGGCTGTGGGCAGCTTCAATTCTTCGCCCAGTGCAGGCCTTCTCCTGAGACCCCCTAGGAGCCCTTCATAGAAAAACTAGGACTGGCTTTCATTCCCAGGGGTAGCTGCTACACCTACATCCCAGGCTGTGGATTTCCCTGCACTGAGGTCACAGCCCCGTGGAGTAGAGGGGCCATGCCCATGGGAAGGGGTGCCAGGTCGCCAAGCCTGAGCCCTGTTGTGACTGGCTCTCTAGGACCCAGTGGGAGATACGAGGAGGGAAGCAGACCCAGGCAAGGGTTCTCTGGAAAAGCAAATGCAAAGGCCCTGGGGTAGCCACATGCTGGTCTCTGGGCTGCAGACTCTGAAGGGCAAGAGGTTGCCCACCTGTCTACATCACCACTCCCAGCCCCACTCATGATGGTTTCCCTGTTGCTCCTTTCAAGCTTTGTTGAGTTGATACCTTTTTTTCCAAAGAGGACCAGAGTGTTACGAGTCCTTTAGCCAGCAGGCAGAGTAATTCTAGGTTGTAGAACTTCCTTAAAACCATACCCCATTGTTTTCCATTGCACATGTGTATGTTTAAAAGTAATTACTGTACTCCGTAGAAGGAAATGAAAATATTGCCTGCCAAGTGATTACTGTGCTTTTAAGTGACTCTGCGTATACTGTGCTGTATACGAGCAGATTAAACAACTTTAATTATACATCCTTAGGTTTCCTTTTCCAGCCTGGACGTGTGGGGAGGAAATTATTCTGCAGCAGCTGCTGAGTTCACTATGTGTCTAGTTTGGAAAAGGTTTTGGCGTATAATCAATCCATTTCTGGAAGGAATGACTTTGGGCTGATGGTATGTGGTCAGTGAGCCTTCTCTTTGCCCAGTGGTCCTGGGGGCCTTGTGCTCCTTGGCAGGAAGGAGGACAGAGACTCTGGCCCTGAGTGCCCATTTCTTTCCTAATTCTGCCCCTTGGATGGGTTTCAGGCTCTCAGGCCTTGTGAAGTTCTCAGTGGTCAGGCACCCAGGGTGCTATAAGGAGGACATGGAAACAGTCACCTTAGGTGTTGCCCGTGGCCCAACCCTGAGACTCCAGAGTTGCCAGCTGCCCATGTGGGCCAGCCTGGCTTCCATGCGGGTGGAAGCATCTTGGTCTATGCTTCCGAGGTCAGGCCTGGGCCCACCTCTGTGGGCGGCTGCAACCCCTCTGTGGTTGGCATTTATGAGCTGTGCAGAGTGTCACGTGGGCATGTGGTGGACACCCCAGAAGGGGCCTGTGCCCACGTGGGCCGGGCTGCCTTCTGCCTGGCTCCTCTGTCTGTCCCAAGATTCCTAAATCTCTCTCTCTCTCTCAGCTCTCTTGTCCCCCACCTCCCATCCTGTGATGGGCCTGCTGTTGGGGATGTTTGGATACCTTCTGACATTGCAGTTTGTTTTTCCTCATTTGTGTTCACCAGGGACCCTGGTGTAGCTGCCCCCATCGAGGGGGGACAATTCTGTCTCTGGAGGTGGCCTCAGGCCAGGGGAAATCCCCACCCATGGGTGCCCCATCACCTCTGCAGTGTGTTTCTGGGCTTTGGGCTGTGGTACCCAGAGCTGGCATGGAGGGGGCTCAGCAGGTGACACGGGGCCCTGCCAGGAGGAGAAAGTTCTCGCTGAAGCTAAGCTAAGTCACTTCAGTCGTGTCCGACTCTGTGTGACCCCATAGACGGCAGCACACCAGGCTCCCCCATCCCTGGGATTCTCCAGGCAAGAACACTGGAGTGGGTTGCCATTTCCTCCAATGCATGAAAGTGAAAGGTGAAAGTGAAGTCGCTCAGTCACGTCCAACTTAGCGACCCCATGGACTGCAGCCTGCCAGGCTCCTCCGTCCATGGGATTTTCCAGGCAAGAGTACTGGAGTGGGGTGCCATTGCCTTCTCGCTGAAGATCTAGACAAAAGTCAACCTTGTGAAACATCCAGAAATGTTTACCTGCCTTGAGGGGAGTTCTGAGCTGGTGTGGGGACAGAGGCCGAGAGGAGCCCCTCCCTCAGTCTCTTGGGGTGGCCTGAACAGACTGCCCCAAACAACTTGGCTTAAAACAGCAGACATCTATTCTCTCACAGTCCTGGATCCAGATTTGATTCCATTTGGCCAAAATCGAGGCATCGGGAGGGGGTTGCTCCCTCCAAAGGCTCCAGGAAGCATCCTTCCTGCCTCACCTCAGTTTCATTTCTGGGCTTCGACTGCATCGCTCCAGCCTCTGCTTCTGTCTTCACGTGGTCTTCCATCTGTGCGTCTCCTTCTGTCCTGCTTGTGTACAAACACCTGNATCGAGGCATCGGGAGGGGGTTGCTCCCTCCAAAGGCTCCAGGAAGCATCCTTCCTGCCTCACCTCAGTTTCATTTCTGGGCTTCGACTGCATCGCTCCAGCCTCTGCTTCTGTCTTCACGTGGTCTTCCATCTGTGCGTCTCCTTCTGTCCTGCTTGTGTACAAACACCTGTCACTGGGTTTAGGGCCTCCCCGGATCATTAGGTCTCATCATTTCATGGTACTCAGTTACTTCTGCATGGACCTTTTCTCTGAATAAGGTCAGAGTCACAGAGTCCAGGGGTTGGGGAGTGGACATGCCTTTTGGGAGCCACCATTCAGAATGTTCTGGGCACCTTGGGTTGCAGCATCTCCAGGGGTCAAGTGTCTGTGTTCTGTGTGTTCCGTGCCTGGTGAATGTCAGCATGCACTTCTGTTCCATAAACCTGACTGGTGATCCAAGTGTATTCCTTTGGCCTTTTGTGTGTTGTTTTCTATTGTAATTGAAAATGTGAATGAGAACAATTAAATGTGGTGTTTTTTTTTGTTGTTTTTTTTTTTACAATTTGCATGAAATCAAACCCACTTTGACATAATAAGATACTTTAAAGTAACAGATCTGATCTCACCCACTAGATTCACAGACAGGAGGAGGTTTGTCACGTTGATGGATGAAATGCCGCTCTTGCTCTGCCCGCCTGCTTGGCTGCACCTGGCCTTGTCCTTGAGCTAGGGGTGGGAGTTGGGAGTGTGGGCTTAGGGAGGGTCTCGTTTTCAGGCATCACCCTGGCCTGTTGGGAGAGAGTACAGACTAACAAAGGGTCAGTGGATTGCCACCAAGCCGTTGTCCCACTGAGTGAGCCATAATTCACTGACCCTTCCTTCTTGTTAGAGATGTTGAAACAAAGTGTGGGAAGTGGCTATTTGTTTATCTGACATCTGCTTTACACAGAGAAACACTGTATAGACCAAGGACAAGAAAATCCACAGTAAGCGTGAAACTAGGAAGCTGGGGATCAGTTGCTGCTTTTGAGAGGTTAAGCCAGAAGGGACTGGCACAAATAGCATGAAACCGGGGGTGCATGTTTTATTTTAATTTTGATTTTGTAGTAAACTTATGAATTTGGGGGAGATGGCTATCTACAAAAGTAGTATAGGTATCACTGAGTCTTTATAGTTTTTTTCTTCTGGCCAGTTTTGTGAATACATTTAGTATTTTTATTTTTAATATAATTGTGATGGTATTCCTTAATTTGGCTTTTAAACTTTTCCTCCTTTATTTATCTATTTGGATGCGCCAGGTCTAAGTTGCAGTACATGGGATTATCGATTTTCTTTGCAGCTTGCAGGACTTTAGTTGTGGCAGGTGGGATCTAGGTCCCTGATCAGGGATCGAACCTGCACCCCCCTGCATTAGTAGCGTGGCGTCTTAGCCACTAGATCACAGGGAAGCCCCTATCATTTATTTCTTAAAAAGCAGTGGATTTTTTTAGCGGCTTTTCGCTGATAGCACTGTGGTTGCTCAGGGTCATTTTATTCTGTCACCCGGCTGAGGGGTGGGAAGGGCAGGTGCCCTCTGTATATTTGACAGACACCAGAAGTGCGTATTTGATGCTGGAAGTGTGGCAAACAGACTCACACTTAGGATTCTTACTTGGTTGGTTCTTGGCTTGTATTTCCAGGATGTGGGTTTTTGCTCATTGAATTGACCCAAACCCCTGCTCAGTCCTGTGACTGTGCAGAACACGGCAGAATCCTAACCCGTGGTCTGAAATGGGTTTGGCTCCAGTAAGGGATCAGAAGAAGCTGAAGTGGGTGGTTTGAGGTCCAGTTTTGAGGGGGCCTCAGAAAGAGAGGTTAATCCACAAGCAGACACTGATTCTGGATGTTCCCACATGGATACAAAGGAGGTGATGGGGTGGGCTGCCATCTGGAGCAGTCTGGAAAGACCGACTTGGATGAAACTTGGACTTCCTGTTCTCTCCGCCCCCCTGCTTAGTTCCCTGACCAGGGATCGAACCTACACCCCCAGCAGGGGAAGTGTGGAGTTTCAACCTCTGAACCGCCAGGGAAGTCCCAGCACTTCTGTTCCGTATTGTGTGCACACACCCTCTGCTGAGGTCTCACGCAGTTGACCGTCAATTCATCTGGGTTGGATTCCAGCCAGAGTCCTTGTGTGTGTATGTGCGATCTGCCTTGAACCTGAGTGCACTCAAGTCCTGGATGTGACAGTGACACACGACTCAGTTGTGTCCAGTCCATCATCCAGGGTGTCTTGGGAGCCCAGGGCACACTGCTAGAGCCTTCCCGGGCTCCGTGGTCCCAGACACAACTCAGGTCAAAGGATTCGCATTGGCATCGCCTTTCCTTGGGGACCCTCCCCTTTCCTGGGGACCATTGCAGACAAGCCTTGGCTTTCACTCCTTCTGAGAGTCTGAGACCCCCTCCTTGCAGGCTCTCTGCTTCCCTGTGACCACAGCCTGAGTTGGAGGGCTGCTGGGTTAGCTCACATGGTTGGTGGTCAAGAGGGATGGAGGGGTGTTGGTAAGGAACCATCCAGTCCTTTGTTCTCCTAGTGCCCAAGGGTGTGGAGGAAGATGCTGAATTTGGTACTGATTAGGGTTCTTGGCCTTGCCCGATCAATAGAAATTGATCAGAGGCCAGACAGGAAATCCAGGCAAGCTTTATTGGGGTTCTGGCTGGTTGCAGGGGAGTGAGAACAAGCAACAACTTCTGTTGCTTATTCCCCAAGGACTGGGTGAGCTGGTTCCTTTTATGGGGTGAGGGTCAGAGCAGGTCTAGGGGTTGGGCTGGAGGAGTAGCTTAGGTGGTTTGCTCACCCCTTGGTGGTGGTGTGTGCAAGGGGTGTGAGTAGTACCCTGTTTTTGCTCCTGGCGTTTTGCAAGTGGCAGTTGGGTTTTTGGTCTTTTTGTATCTTGTCTATAATTTGCCCCAACTGTGCATGCATGCAGCTATTTTTTAGTCCCTTATAGTTTCTTTGTATTTTGTTGCTGGAGGAGAGGTGAGTCCAGGAGCAAGCACTGCAGCCAAGGGTCTCAAGTCCCAGGTCCAGGCCCCAGCCTTCTCAGGACTATGTTCCATCTCACACCTGCCACCTTTAGGTGGCTTCTTCCCGACATCCCCAGGGAGGCTGGGAATCTGGGGGTGGAGTTGGGTGTGGCTTCTGCCCTGAGTCTGGGCTGTCAGTCTGACTTTGGTTGATGCCACTGGGCTCTTGGGGTAGAGAGTGCTGTTCCTGGGCTCCCGTTTCACCTGTTGTTGTCGTGTGCCTGCTGGCTTCTGGTCGGGAAATGGCTTTCCTGGGGGTACTGATATGTCTCCTGCCAGGGAATGAGCCAGTGTCTCTGGAGCTGCCTTAAGGGGGTAGATCATGAGTCTTGTTGCCCAGCTGAGCAGGAATGTCAGGACCTGACCGGGACCCACTCTGAGTTCCACTTTATTCTTGCTTCCTTTTGAATAATGGATGAAAGTGGTTTCTTTAAAATACTACTGACTCAAGCCTTGAAACCATATTTGTGAAAATGGCTTTGTCTGAAGGTGGAGGCTAATTCTGGGGAGGGGCATTCTAGCATTGTCCTCCCTTTCATCTGGCCCGTGAAAGAAGGTACAGCATGAAACATTTGGCCTGGGTAATTTCCTAGTTACATATAAGTTATTTATAAGCTACATACCTAGAACATACAATGAGGAGCTGAAACTTTGCTGGAGAAAATGTGTGCTAAAACCCTAAATGGAATGTGCGTGTATATTCTTCATTATTTTATCAAGTGTCTCATTACTAACACAAAGTGCCATTCCTGGTGTTTTATTCATGGATATGGGTGGATGTTAAAGTGCAGAGCGTTTGAAAACCGCAGAAGATGTGGTACATGTATACAATGGAATATTAGTTAGTAAACGGAATGAAATTAGGTCATTTGTAGAGACGTGGATGGACCTAGAATCTGTCATACAGAGTGCAGTAAGTCAGAAAGAAAAACAAATAGATTAATGCATATATGTGGGATCTAGAAAAAGGGTTGAGATGAACCTATTTGCAAAGCAGAGATAGAGACACAGACTAGAGCGTGGCCCTGTGGACACAGGCTGGGGGAGGGAGGGTGGGGCAAACTGGGAGAGTGGCACTGACATATCAATGCCACCGTGTGTAAAGTACACAGCTGGTGGGGACTTGCTGTAAAGCACAGGGAGCTCAGCTCAGTGTGAGCTCTGTGATGACCTAGAGGTGCGGGATGGGGCCAGGGGAGGGAGGCTTTAGAGGGAGGGGATACATGTATGCATGTAGCTGGTTTACTTTGTTGTACAGCAGAAACTAACAAGACATTGTAAAGAAACTATATTCCTAAAAAGCAAGAAAAGGAAACCTGTATAAAGATCTTGTGGAAGAGGAGGAATCATAAGGCAGTGTTGGTCTTCAGGAGGGTCCTGGTTACACTGGGGCGGGGGCGGGGAGGGTCTCAGAATCAGAGGCTGGCTTCCCTGCCCACTCTGAGCCACTGACGTGGTGCCACATCCTCCTCTGTGGTGGGCCTTCTTTTTGTGATGACTTGCCTTGCCATGCTGCTCTGTGGCGAGATTTTCCCGGGAAAGCACTGTTGGTTCCCCCACCCATGTGGGTTTGGCGACAACCTGTGACCCATATGCTTTGCTTCCATTCCAGGGGGCTTCACTCACCTCCTTGTCCAGCCTGGCATGTATGCACATAGTTCGCTGGGCTGTCTGGAACCCCTCGCTGGAAGCTGGCTCCGGGCGGGTGATGTTACCTCTCCAGGGTGGCATCCAGTCCAACCCTTCGCACTGTCTGGTCTATAAGGTACCCTCAGCCAGCATGAGCTCTGAAGAGGTAAATGTTAGAGACCCCATAAGTGTGATTGCTTTCTACATGCTTCTAGCAAGTTTATGCATTTTCAACAGCAGAGCTGACAAATAATGTTTGTCGATGTTTCATGAGCAGTATTTTTTCAGGTCACAGATTTGCCCTTAAAAAAATAAGTATGAGTCATAATCAGAAACACACATTACCATATGCAAAATAGATAGCCAGTGGCAATTTGCTGTGGAACACAAGGAGCTCAAACCAGGTGCTCTGTGACAACCTAGAGGGGTGGGATGGGATGGGAGATGGGAGAAGGGGTTCAAGAGAGAGGGGACATATGTATACCTATAGCTGATTGTATGTATGGCAGAAAAAACCACAATATTGTAAAGGGGTTATCCTTTGACTAAAAACAAATAAAAAAAAAGACTAAAAAATGATGGTAAGATAAAGAAAAAAAATTAAAAAAATAAAAAATATGTGTGACTGCTGAATTATAATCAGTTTTGTGGGCTTCCCTGGTGGCTCAGAGGTTGAAGCGTCTGCCTGCAATGCTAGAGACCTGGGTTCGATCCCTGGGTCGGGAAGATCTCCTGGAGAAGGAAATGGCAATCCACTCCAGTATTCTTGCCTAGAGAATCCCATGGACGGAGGAGCCTGGTGGGCTATGGTGGGCTACAGTCCACGGGTTGCAAAGAGTCAGACACAACTGAGTGACTTCACTTTCACTGTGATCTCCCTGAAGGTGGTGTTTTTTCTGGGGTCTTATTATGCCCCTGCTTATGTATCCATTTCTCAAGGTGGCCTGTGCCTCTTATTTTTACACAGAGAGCCATGAGATCTACTTCNTGGGCTATGGTGGGCTACAGTCCACGGGTTGCAAAGAGTCAGACACAACTGAGTGACTTCACTTTCACTGTGATCTCCCTGAAGGTGGTGTTTTTTCTGGGGTCTTATTATGCCCCTGCTTATGTATCCATTTCTCAAGGTGGCCTGTGCCTCTTATTTTTACACAGAGAGCCATGAGATCTACTTCTGTGCTTTTTAAAATGCCCTTTTTTTTTATAAAAAAATTATTTTTTATTGAAATATAGTTTAATTATAATGTTGTATTAATTACTGCCATACAGCAAAGTGACTTGGTTACACATATATATACATTCTTTTGCACTGTGGTTTATCACAGAATGTTGAATATAGTTCCCTGTGCTACTCAGTAGGACCTTGTTTATCCATTTTATCTGTAACAGTCGCATCTGCTAACCCTAAACTCCCAATCCTTCCCTCCCCCCCATCCCCCACCAATCACAAGTCTGTTCTCTGTTTTATGATTCTGTTTCATAGATAAGTTCATTTGTGTCATATTTTAGATTCCACATATAAGCGATATCATACAGTATTTGTCTTACTCTTTCTGTCTTCCTTCACTTAGTATGATAATCTCTAGTTGCAGCCATGTGGTAGCAAATGGCCTTATTTCGTTCTTTTTCAAGGCTGAGTACTGTTCCACTGTGTATATGTGCCACAAAGTCTTTATCCACACCTCTATGGTTGGACATTTAGGTTGTTTCTGTGTCCAGGCTATTGTGAATAGTGCTGCGATGAACATAGGGATACATGTATCTTTTTGAATTACAGTCTTCTCCATATGTTTGCCCAAGAGTGGAAGTGCTAGATCATATAGTAATTCTATTTTCAGCTTTCTGAGGCACCTCCGTACTGTTTTCCACAGTGGCTCCATCAGCTTTCATTCCCACCAGCAGTACAGGAGGGATCCCTTATAAATAAACCCTCTTGAAATGTTTGTACACTGGAGGCTGCATGTTGTGTGTACAAGGCTGGAGTGGGAGCTGGACAGTTGGCATCCCCCTGGCTGGTCTTTGTGGCTCATCACTTATGCTCACTCGACCTCGACTCTCTCTAGCTGTGTCCAGAGGGGAGGGGCCACAGCAGAATTTATATAAATCCATTTAGAAATGAAACTTTCTCTGATCCCCACTGTAGAAAGTAAACAGAAGTGGGGCAGGGCCTGTGGACGCATATTTGTGTGTGGGTCTCACCCCATGGGTTCCCCTGGCCTGTTGGCAGTCCTGCAGGGTGGGGAGCAGGGACCCCGGGACACAGATGCTGTGTGACATCCCTGCTCTGGCTGATGTCTGGGTCCTTCTGACACTAATGGGTCGTGGCAGGGTTTCTCCCTGTGTGTGTGTTTTATTCTCCTGCTGACATTCCTAGGATATGCCTGTCCTGTCTCAGCAGATCAAATGGGAGCCTTCTAGGACTCAATTGGCTCATTTTTCTTGGGTAAAGGACCGTACCTGTTACTTCAGTATGTCATTCGTGTGCTGACTCCAGTGACAAGCATCATATTCAGTGTTATTATTTATGATGTGGATTATGCCTTGGGGACCTGAATCAGCAAGCAGCTGATCATGCAGCTTCTCTTATTATAAGGAATGTCCCTCATTACAGGACTACATTTTGCTACATTCCCACATGGTCTGGTTTCAGCCCTTATTATAAACTTGCCATTAGAAATCCTGAAGCTACTGCCATATTCTCATTCTCTTTGCTGTGTATGTACCTATGTAGATAAATCCTTATTCTGTTTACTTTTAGCCTTCTCATGTCCACTACATTTCCTTTGTTTTTAAAGTGTGTAAACTCTATTGGAACATAAGTGTTGTGAAGGTTGGACTATCTCAAGGTCACAAATGTATCAAATACCATCATCTTCCATGAGGAATATCACTTCTAATCAGGGTTTCTCCACTCAGCACTGTCAGCATTTGGGACCAGACTGTTCTTTGCTGTGGGTTTGTCCCAGGCACTGCCCTGGAGGATGTTGAACTGCATTGCTGGCCTCCACCCACTAGAGGCAGTAGTGCACCCCCACCCCAGTTCAGTTCAATTCAGTTCAGTCGTTCAGTCGTGTCCGACTCTTTGCGATCCCGTGAACTGCAGCACGCCAGGCCTCCCTGTCCATCACCAACTCCCAGAGTTCACTCAGACTCATGTCCATCGAGTCCGTGATGCCATCCAGCTNCTGTGTAAGAAATCTTGAAGGATTTATCAAAAACTCCCAGAGTAAACAGTAAATTTAGGGAGATTATAGTATACGGCATGAGGTCAAATGGAAAATCAGTCGCATTTCTTTATACTAACAAAGTATATATAATTTGGAAGCCAAATCTAAAAAGCAGTATTATTTACAAAGCATCCCCACCTCAGTGAAATAAATCTAACAAAATATGTACGGGATCTGTGTGCCGAAAATGATAAAACATTCCTTTTGCTGCGTGTCATTATTCTCATTGATTACTCTTAGGTGAATCGAAGAAGACCTAAATATAAAGGGGGATCTTCTTTATGGATTGGAAGACTCACCTGATAAAGATACAGATTCTTCCCAAATTGATCTATAGGTCTAATAAAATGTCAACCAAAATCCTTACATGATTTTTTAATAGAGAAGCTGATCTAAGCTTTAATTAATTTTTGGGTGCACTGGGTCTTTGTTGCTGCACGAGGGCCTTCTCTAGTTGCGGTGAGCGGGGGCTACTTTCTAGTTTCAGGGTGCAGGCTCAGCAGTTGTGGTGCGTGGACTTAGTTGCCCGTTGGCATGTGGGATCTTCCTGGACCAGGGATGATCGAACCCATGTCTTTTGGATCGGCAGGTGGATTCTTAACCACTGGACCACCAGGGAAGTCCCTGATTCTCAACTTTATATAGAAAAGCAAAGAAATTAGAAGAGTCAAAACAATTTTGAATAGAACAGTTAAGTTGGAGGATTCATGCTACATAATTTCAACACTTGCATTAAAGCTATGGTAATCAAGATAAAGTGCTGTTGGTAAAAGCATTGGCACGTAGACTAATGGAATGGAATACAGAGTTCAGAAGTAAGTCACAGTTTAGCAGTTTCCTATAAAGTGTAGTATACATGCACCCTATGACCCAGCAGTCCTACTCTCAGAGAAATGAAACATGGAGAAATGAAAACTTATGTCCATGCAGAAATATGTACACCAGTGTTCTCCGCAGCTCTATTTATAACCACTCAAGCTAGAGACAGCCCATATATTCTAAGTGGGTGAATGGATAAGTACGCTGAGGCACATGGTACAATAGAAGACTGCTTGGTAATGGAAAAGAACGGCTGTGCTTACACACTGCTGCACGGATGAGTCTCACTCTCCTACCAGGGAGTGAAAGAAGCCAGTCTCAAGGGTTCTGTAGCGCGAGACCCCATTTGTAGGACTGAAGACAGGGGTGGAGAGCAGTTCAGTGATTGTTGGATGTGAGTATGCGCAGGATGGGCGAGCGTTTTAGGTGGTGGGGCTGCTCTGTACCTGGTGCTGGTGGTGGTTACATGTGTTTAAACTCAAAACAGGAAAAGTCAGCATAACGTAGGTTAAGTAAAAATGCATTCAAACGGGAGCAGTGTTGTTGATTTCCACTTGGCTGAGGGTAGTCTACACTGGTTGTTTTAGGACTGGGAGGATGTTCCTGGGTGAATTACTCTGACCACACAGTGCTGCTGGAAAGAGCGTGGCCATCACTTCTCTTGTGGTCCCTCATAGGTGAAGCAGGTGGAGTCAGGGACGGTCCAGTTCCAGTACTCGCTGAGCCCTGAAGAACACCCAGACACACCCACAGGGAATGCAAGTGGCCCCAAGGCAGAGCGGCGGTCTTTTAGGAAGCCACCCGCGTCCCCTTCAAGTAAGTGTGTGCTGAGAGCTGAGTCTTCAAGCTCATGGCACAGCTCCATGTGTGCCCAGGTAAATGACACTTATCAGATACTTGCTGTAAATTGCTTTAACTGGAATCAGTTGATGAGTTTTTGCTGACTACAGAGGTATATAATTGGACAGTGATAAAGCCTGATCCAACACTTTGTGCTTTAGCCATGAGTTGGCTCCCTGACTGAAGGCTTTGAAAGGTCTGTTGGTGACCCTTAAAGGGGCATCTCTCGTGGATGTCCTGCAGACACAGGGCTCAAGAATCAAAGGCTGGCTGACAGCCACAGACTGCCAGCTTCATGGTTGTTGTTGTTCAGTTGCTAAGTCATATCAGTCACTAAGACTGTATGCAACTCCGTGGACTATAGCACACCAGACTCTTTTGTCCTTCACTGTCTTCCAGAGTTTGCTCAAATTCATGTCCATTGAGTTGGTGAGGCTATCTAACCATCTCATCCTCTGCCACCTCCTTCTCCTCCTGCCTTCAATCTTTCCCAGGATCAGGGTCTTTTCTAGTGAGTCAGCTCTTTACATCAGGTGGCCAAAGGATTGGAGCTTCAGCTTTAGCATCAGTCTTTCCAATGAATATTCAGGGTTGATTTCCTTTAGGATTGACTGGTTTGATCTCCTTGCATTCCAAGGGACTCTCAAGGGTCTTCTCCAACACCAGTTTGAAAACATCAGTTCTTTGGTGCTCAGCCTTCTTTGTGGTCCAGCTGTCACATCTGTATATGACTACTGGAAAAACCATAGCTTTGACTAGATGGACTTTTGTCAGCAAAGTGATGTTTGCTTTTTAATATGCTGTCTAGGCTGCTCTGATGGCTCAGATGTAAAGAATCTGCTTGCAATGCAGGAGACCTGGGTTCAATCCCTGGGTTGGGAAGATCCCCCTAGAGAAGGGAATGGCTACTCACTCCAGTGTTCTTGCCTGGAGAATTCCATGGACAGAGGAGCTGGCAGGCTCTAGTCCACGGGGTTGCAAAGAGTTGGACGTGACTGAGCAACTAACACTGTCACTTTCACTAGGCTCGTCATAGCTTTTCTGCCAGCTTTATGTTGTGTTGTTAATGTAGCCTTGAGTTTGTTGTTTTAAGAAGTGATGATTTTTAGTTCCTTGGTGTGCAGTCTGGGAGTGGGGAGGCCACAACTTCAGGATGTGGCTTTAAAAAAGGGACGGAAGGCTGTCGATGATGGAGGAAATAATGCTCTTCCATGGATGGCAACGTCCCCGTCCCCATGTGTGTGACTGCCGCTGTCAGCTTCATGTTGGCTGTGCCATCTTTTTCTGCTGAGGCTGGTACCTTGTGTTCAGGGCCTCTTAGTTTATCCCCAAGGACAGGAAGCCAGCGTCCTGGTGGGGAATCCCACCTGTAGTGAGAAGAGAGGGAGGTTAGCAGGAGGGTTGAAAGAGCACTGAGCTCTTGGCTCTTGGCTTCTAAGGATCTCACTGGCTGAAGGAACATTCTCAATCATGGGCAGTTAGGCTGTTAGAAAGTCAGAAAGGTAGGGGATGAGCAAATGTGGAAGCCCTAGAGGGGAGCTGAGTGTCCATCCGTCCTCCATCCAGATGGCTTTCCTCTGATGGATGCTGCTTGGTCTCTAGGGAGGGCTGGCCAGTGTCCCTCGGGCAGCAGGTCCTGGATGCTGTGCAGAGGCGCCAGTGAGTCTGTTGTTTGGGAGTGACTTTTTATCAGTTGAGATTCTGGTTTTTGGAAACTGGTCTCATTGACTTTAATCTCACAGTTGGTGGCAGCAGCACACTTGTGTCTCTGTCCTGGGACTCGATGTGTTGGCCTTCATCTTCATGGTCCTCAAGGATTTTCTGAGATGTTTAAAAATATTCAGATACCAAAACTTGATAGTTTATTGCTTTGAGACAAACTGTATTATTAAGCCGGAGAAGGCAATGGCACCCCACTCCAGTAGTCTTGCCTGGAAAATCCCATGGATGGAGGAGCCTGGTCTGCTGCAGTCTATGTGGTTGCGAAGAGTCAGACATGACTGCGTGACTTCCCTTTCACTTTTCACTTTCATGCATTAGAGAAGGAAAGGGCAACCCACTCTGGTGTTCTTGCCTGGAGAATCCCAGGGATGGGGGAGCCTGGTGGGCTGCCGTCTATGGAGTCACACAAAGTCAGACACGACTTAGCATATTATTAAGCATTTTCCTTTTTCCTCAAAAAGGCAGTGCATCTGTTGTTTTTAACTGTTTTATTTTTTCCAGTTTTTTTTGCTTATCAGAATGTTCTCAGGTATAATTACATCTTATATAAGTGATGGGGTTCCCAGGTGACTCAGTGGTAAAGAATCTGCCTGCATTGCCAGAAACCTGGATTCAATTCCTGGGTTGGGAAGATCCCCTGGAGTAGGAAATGACAACCCACTCCAGTATTCTTGCCTGGAGAATCCTATGGACAGAGGAGCCTGGCCTGGTGGGCTGTAGTCCATGGAGTTGCAAAGAGTCAGACATGACTGAGCGACTAACACACACACACATGTAAGTGGTGCTGAAATGTACAGCACTGCTTGTACTTGAGAAGTTGCCAGAATATCTGCCAGAATCCCCTGGAATGGTGGGTGGCAGGCACGTGTTTTCCACCAGAGTTAGTTTAGAATGAATTTACAATTTTATTGGATAAACTTAAATGCATTGAAAAAGTATAGAATACATAGTTAAAAAATACCAAAAGGTCAAACCCATTCCCTTCTTTAAATCTAGTCTCTTCCTTTCTTTGACATATTCACAATTACATTTTAAAAATAAAACAAATGCCAACCTCTAAGAAATGTTAGTATGAAAGAAAGATAGTATCCCAAATTATAAGATATGTGCGTTTTCTGATTTGATATAAACGTGATTATTCTGGTTTTTAATTAAGCTATTCAAAAGGATAGTGCGTGCTGTGCATGCTAAGTTGCTTCAGTTGTGTCCAACTTTATGTGACCCTATGGACTGTAGTCCACCAGGCTCTTCCGTCCGTGGGATTCTCCAGGCAAGAATACTGGAGTGGGTTTCCATGCCCTCCTCCAGGGGATCTTCTCAACCCAAGGATAGAACCCAAATCTGTTACATCTCCTGTTTTGGCAGGAAGGTTCTTTACCACTAGCGCCACTTGGGAAGCCCAAAAGGACAGTAGAGAAATGTAATAAACGCAGTTCAAAATAATAAATATAGTTTACTTTGGTCCTTAGAAATACCTGAAGAGATCATTTTCTTAGAGAAGAAACCTCTACAGCTATCGTTAATGGAAAAATAATAAGTACTTTTTCTGGAAAGGAATTTCCACGTGTTGAACTTGGGTGTAGTTATGACACTGGAAACAGACAGCTTGAGTGAAGGCCTTCTAATTGAATGAACTGTCAGCCAGGACAGGGTGACCCTGTTGGCTTCTCCAGCCTGACTGGCTGGCGGCATGGCCTGTGGGCTCTGTGTTTGCTTTCTCAGCTGCCCTGTCTGTTTTCATGCAGGGCTTGAAGGAGATTTATTTATTATTATTTAAAATATTTATTATTTATTTATTTATTTGGCAACACTGGGTCTTAGTTGCAGCATCTAGTTCCTTGACCAGGGATCGAACCTGGGCCTCTTGCCTTGGGAGCGTGGACTTCCACAGAAGTCCCTTGGAGGAGATTTAAAGCCTAGTGTGCTGCTACCTTTGTTTCTCAAAATGGTTCTTTAACTAATTTTGAGTGTTCCATGGGTGTTCATGGAACTTCGTGGATCTCTGTTTTTTTTTAAAGCAAAGTTGGGACAATTTTGGTCAGTCCTTCTTTGATTGTTTTCTCTGTCTTCCTCTCTCTTCTCCCTTGAAGCTCCTGGTCATGCCTTTATCAGGTGGCAAAGCTGTGGGAAGTCCCACCCTGCTGAGCTTCTGCTCAGTTTTACTTGCGGTCTCTTCTCTCTGTGCTCCAATCCTAGACACTTTGTATTGCTGCATCTTCAGGTTCACTCATCTTTTCTCCTGCAGCATCTGATCAGCCGTGAATCCCACCCAGTGCATTTTCCTCACGGACACTGTCGCTTCATCTCCAGAAGTGAAGTATAGGTATAACTACTGACAAACTTACGCTTTTTTGTTTTTCTCCTAAGGTGGCAGAGGTAGATGAACTTAGACCTGTGCAACAATTAAATTTCCAGTATTTTATCATGTTTGAAATGACCCATATAGTAATTTTCATTTTAACTAGGTTTAGTTTCAAGGTACCAGAATCTGGAGACAACATTACAAAGTTTGTTTGCCAATTCTAAAATCTTGGTCAGTTGTGCATTAGTTTTGATTGATTGATTTTTGTCCTATTTGGGTTGTATCTTCCAGCTTCTCTATGGTCAATAACTCTTGATTGGATTCCAGATATTGTGAGTTTTCTCCTTTTGGTTGCCAAATACTTTTATAGTTGACAAATATATACATATATTTTTGCCACACCCCATGGCTTCTGGGCTCTTAGTTCCCTCTGCAGTGGAAACTTGGAGTCTTAACTTCTGGACATGCAGGGAAGTCCAGGTAGCTAGTAAATGCTTCTGAACTTTGGAAATTATTTGGTCATTTAGGGTTGTCATTTAGGCCTTTAGGAGTTGTGAGATGGGACCCCACAAGCATTTAGTCTAGGGCTAATTACTCCTCACTAAGTGAGAAGGCCTCCTTCAGTACTTTGCCTGATGTCCTTGAATTATGAAGTTCAGCAGTCTGTGAGAATGGCCTCTTTCTGGCCCCATGTGAGCACAGGGTACTAGTCCCTCTAATTTTGGGGGTGATTCTTTCCCCATCCTTGGGTAGTTTCACAGTCCGTGACCTGCTGAATCCTAGAGGGACCCTCTGTAAGTGGCTGGAGCTCCCTCTCTGTGCCCCTCTCCTGTCTGTGCTCAGCCCTGCAAACCTCAGTTTCTTTGGTCTCCTTGAACTCTTAGCCCGGCCTTCCGATCAGGGTCCACTGTGCTCTGTGTTCCCCTTTCCTGCACTGCAATCTGCAAAATCACTCAGCATGTTTATTTTGGGACCATCAGAGGGCTTACTTCTTTGTTTCCAGTTCCTTAGGACCATTTCTTGCCTGAATTCCAATGTCATTAAAACTATTGTTTTGTGTATTTTGGTAGTTAAATAATTTTTGTTTCAGTCAGGGGAATGAGTTTGGTCAGAAGTAAAGTTTTTGCCTGCTGTTGACAGTTTCTAGGCTGTTGAAATCCTCCACCCCAGGGGTGATAAGTCCAGTGGTTTCGAAGCTTTTCCTAGCTGCTTTGTGCTGCATGTGATTCACTAATCATTGCTTCATGATTCTGAGTTTTGGCTCACAGCCTCTCCCTAGAAAGCATCTCTGCTGTGCACTGCATTTATTTTCTTTTAAGATGTACTCTTTTCTTTTTAAATTAAAAAATTGCATATTCAAGAATGTGTGCGTGTGTGTGTGTGTGTTTGCTTAGTCACTCAGTTGTGTCGAACGCTTTGTGACCCTGTGGACTGTAGCCCACCAGGCTCCTCTGTCCATGGGGATTCTCCAGGCAAGAATATTGGAGGGGGTAGCCTTTCCCTACTCCAGGGGATCTTCCCAACCCAGGGATTGAACCCGGGTCTCTGCATTGCAGGCAGGTTCTTTACCCCTGAGCTACCAGGAAAGTCAATTCAAGAATGGCCAAGGCAACTGAAGAAGAGAGGCTTCCCCTTTCTTCACTTGCAGACTTAGCGTAAAATTATAGCGACAAGAACAATGTGACACTGCTACAGACTCAGATCAGTAGAAAATGGGACAAGATAAAAAGTGTGATATATGACAAGTTAAAGATGAAGAGCATATTGCTTTCCTTTAATTATTATAACAAATTACTCTAAGCTTGGCTGCTTAAAATAGCATGAGCTTACTATCCCACATTTCTGGAGATCAGAAGTCCAGAGGTCTCACAGGCTGAAGTCCAGGTCTTGGGGCTGTGTTCCTGCTGTAGGCTCTGGGGGAGAATCTGTCTCCTTGCCTTTTCCAGCTCCCAGGGACTAGCTGTACCTTCGGCCCCTGCTTCCATCTTCAGAGGCAGCAGAGTTACATTTAATTTAATTTATTTATTTTTGGCCATGTGGCATGCTAGATCTAGTTGCCTGACCAGGGATCAAACTGGTGCCCCCTGCACTGGGAGCTCAGAGTCTTAGCCACTGGAATGCCACGGAAGTCCCAGAGTTACATTTTAAATCTCTCTTTGATTCTCCCTCCTGCTTCCCTTTCAGTCATCAGGACTGTCATAGTTTCATTGCCTACTGCACCCCCCACCCCCTCCCCTAACAGCCAGGACAGTCTCTGCATCTCGAGGTCAGCTGATAAGCAACCTTAGTTCCATCTGCAACCTTGGTTCCCTTGGCAGTGTTCATACAACATAGTCATGGTTCTGGTAATTAGAATGTGGACACTTTGGGTTGGGGGCTTGCTATTATGCCACCCACCATGGGAGTAAATGCACACCAGTCAATTAACAGCATTGTACTGGCTGTCCTTGTGGAAAATAGAAAATCAGATCCCAATTTCATATTGTATACAAACCATACCTCAGACTGCAAGTAGGTCAGACCCTGATGCTGGGAAAGATTGAAGGCAGGAGGAGAAGGGGCTGGCAGAGGATGAGATGTTTGGATGGCATCACCAGCTCAATGGACATGAATTTGAATAAACTCTGGGAGATGGTGAAGGACAGCGAAACCTGCAACACTGCAGTCTCTGGGGTTGCAAAGAGTCAGACACGACTTGGTGACTGAACAACAAGAATAACAAACCATAAATTCTGGATGGATTACAAGACTGAACTTTAGAAATTTTAATTAGAAGTTTAGAGAGAACAAAAATGATAAAAAAGAGCTGTCCCAAATCAATAAGGAATAATAAAAGACAAGACAGAAAAATGGTCAAAGGATATGAAAAAGGAGTTCACAGAGGAGAAACCAGAACAACCAAAATGTATGAAAAAGTGCTCAATTTCCCTAGTAATCAGAGAAATGCAAATTAAAATGAGAACTCATTCCATTTCCCTTGTATTGGAAACAGCTGGCTGAATGACAGCATGAGGTTGAGAATTTGGGGAAAGAGGACCTCCCACCACACCGGGAGGGACCACTTTGAAGAGCAACTTTGTAGTGTTTAGTTAATACCCTGGGTTGGGAAGATCCTCTGGAGGATAAAACAGCAAGCCACTCCAGTATTTGCCTGGGAAATCCCATGGACAGGAACCTGGTGGGCTACAGTCCATGGGGTTGCAAAGAGTCGGACACGACTGAGCGACTCAGCACACACGCATGCGCATATACAGTTAGTACCTTACAGCAGAGGACTGCCATTTCTAGGCGCCTTCTGCAGAGAGGAGCTAGTCCTTGTGACACAGGGCCTGGATGAGGATGCTCACAAGGCCTCCTTGTTGCCATGTTTCATGGCTGCAGTACAGGAACGACCTGGCTGTGGCCCGATCGGGGAATGGGGGAGTGAGCTGATCTATGTGGACAGTGGGTGCTGCACAGCAGCCACGATACTGAGATAGGTCTCTGCATAGAACCTTCACACTGGTGTCCTGAGTTCTGAAAGTGTGGCGGTTTCTGAAAGGAAGTGGACACATAGTGGCATGTAAGTGGCTTTGAAGACAATTCAGACTTGCCAGCTGGATGATCTTATCCCGGTGGCTTCATGTGTCTGTCCCTCAGTGTCCTCAGTTATAAAATAGATGGATAAAAGGACCATTTACATGAAAAAGAACACTTGAGGAGTCTTAGGAAGAAATTGGAGAATGTTTTTATGACCCTGGGGTTGGGAAGGCTTACTTAAACACGATAAAGTGTAAAACAAAAAGAGAAGATTGAGAAATGTGATTATGTTAACATATAAAGAAACTTTTCTGAGAGAAGATTCCATAAACAAAGTTAAAAAGCAGTTCCTCAGACTGAAAGATATTTGCAGTACGTGTAACCATTAAAAGTTAATTGAAGGAATGAGAAGATTGGAGAGAAGAACAATGATGGAAAGATCAACAAGGAGGAGATAAACAACTGGAAAGAAAAGCAGAGGCTGTCAGGAATTGTAGAGAGGGTCAGATGAGTGAAGATCGGTCAGGGTGCTCAGGACTGCCTGGAAACGGGGCACATGCTTCATACTGGCTGTCAGCCACACTGATCTTGTCATCCTCCTAGCTGGCAGCATCGGTGGGCACTGGCCACATGTTCATAACCTCTCTCAACCACTGGCCCAAATAAGTACAGATCCCAAATCTCAGTGGAAACAAGGCAACCACCAGATCGGGAGCAAACGCAATATTTGTGCAGACTTACTGTTAACTCCACACCAAAATCAGATTGATTATATTCTTTGCAGCCAAAGATGGAGAAGCTCTATACAGTCAGCAAAAACAAGACTGGGAGCTGACTGTGGCTCAGATCATGAACTCCTTATTGCCAAATTCAGACTTAAATTGAAGAAAGTAGGGAAAACCACTAGACCATTCAGGNCTGGCGTGCTGCAATTCATGGGGTCTCAAAGAGTCAGACACGACTGAGTGACTGAACTGAACTGAACTGCACTGTTGACTCCAGAGCCCTTGATGGGTGCACACCCTGCCTGTGCTGCCATCCAGGGAAGTGGATTCCTGCCTGGCTGCAGAGCTCGGTGTTGGCCCTGCTCCCAGCCTTTTTTATTAGCCGCTTTGAGAGAAAGTGGGAAAGTGTTCATTCACATAGGTTTGCTCAGCACTGACCCTTGTACCCCATCCATTCAGAAAACCCTACTGAGAGTCTGTAATGTCCAGGTAAACTTCCAGGCTCCTGTCCTCATAGAGGTCACATTTTAAAAAGAGACAATAAACAAAGACCAGCAAAAAGAATACTGTCCCACTCTGGTGTGGGGTGTTGATAGTGGGGGAAGCTCTGTGTCTGTGGGGCAGGGACTATGTGCGGATTCTCTGTCCTTTCTGCTCACAGTTGCTGTGAATATGAAACTGGTCTAAAAATAAAGGGGCTTCCCTGGTGACTCAGATGGTAAAGAATCGTCCTGCAATGCTAAAGACCTGGGTTCGAGCCTTACATTGGGGAGATACCCTGGAGTCGGGCTGGCTACCCTCTCCAGTATTCTTGGCAGGAGAATTCCTTGGAAGAGGATCCTGGTGGGCTGCTGTTCCTCTTAGAGAATCAGGTAGAGAATGGTGGGTGGGCAGCTTGACAGTTACGCTTGTCCTGATTTGATTAACTTATGTTCAAGATTTATGTTTCTCTTTCCATATTTGAGCTCCATCTCTGGCAGAGGTCAGCAGACTTTAAGGCCAGATAGGAAATATTTTAGGCTTTGTGGGCCAGATGACCTCTCTCCTGGCTACTCATCTCTGCTGGTGAAAGCCGTTGAGGGTGTGTCAATGAACAAGCATGCTTGTGTTCTAATAAAACTTTATTTATAAGCACAGATTATGGGTCAGATTTGACCAGTGGGCCAATTTGTGCAAACTCCAGGAAGTAGTGAAAGATAGGGAAGCCTGGGATGTTGTAGACCATGGAGTTGTAAAAAGTCAGACACGACTTAAGTGATTGAACAACAGCAACAAGGTGGGTAAAATGAGCATTTAGTCAGGGTTCTCTAGAGAAACAACCAATGGGATATACATACAGTATAGGAAAAGATGGCTATTGCTGAGCGTGTGAGTCTTGGCTATATCCCGGCACTTAAGTGACGTGGTGAAGACTTGGTGTGTCTGTCTGTCTCCTGCGCTCCATCCCTGTTGGCTTCCTTCCTGGCAGGGTTTCCTTACAGGGTGGCTCTGGGAGCTTCTCTGTCATCCTTGGGCTTAGGAATTCCAGCATGAAGAACTTCTNTGAACAACAGCAACAAGGTGGGTAAAATGAGCATTTAGTCAGGGTTCTCTAGAGAAACAACCAATGGGATATACATACAGTATAGGAAAAGATGGCTATTGCTGAGCGTGTGAGTCTTGGCTATATCCCGGCACTTAAGTGACGTGGTGAAGACTTGGTGTGTCTGTCTGTCTCCTGCGCTCCATCCCTGTTGGCTTCCTTCCTGGCAGGGTTTCCTTACAGGGTGGCTCTGGGAGCTTCTCTGTCATCCTTGGGCTTAGGAATTCCAGCATGAAGAACTTCTGTTATCCAGTTGTCCAGTGAAAGTCCCGAGATGCAGTCCCCCACTCTGCTGCATCCCCTGTCTTTACCCTGAATGACTGGGATGTGGGCAGGGGCCATCTGTCCTGGGTCACACATTCTGTCTGGATGGCTCAGACTTCTAGCCCCGCTGACCCCAGGATTAAGGGCTGGGAGGGTGATCCCCAAAGGGAAACCATCTCTCGGTCCTGCTCTCAAAGAGAGGGTGAATTCAGGTGGCCACCTGATGGATTGAGGACCTAGTTTCATGTCCCGTATCTTTCCCTGAGCTCAGCTGCCTTACCACAAGGTTGCCTTCCAGCTGTAACCAGGTTTTCCTGCATTTCCCCGTCTTCAACTGAATAGAGCTCCTGACTGTGGGACCTGGCCTGTCCTCTGGAAACTCACCACCTCGACCTGCAGAGGGTCTGCTGGGCACAGAGCAGGGCATGGGCTCCAGGGAGCGCTGTGGTAGTTCACGCGGCAGGGGACACCCCCCACCCCCAAGGAAGGGCTTCCCCACAAGGCAGCTAGCTATGGGCTCAAGATGATCTGAGCCTCTGTCTGGCTGATGGGCCGAGGGTGTTACTTCCGTGTGTGGGGCTCACTGAGTCGCAGCGTGACTTTCTTGGATTCAGAGGTGCTGGGTGCACACCCCTTAGTTCTTTCCTCAGAGATTTATTGCCGTATTCTCAGCACACAGGAGGGGATGCTTGTGCTGCTGGGAGCTCAGGAATCGAGCTCTGGCGCAGGTGCTCTGGAAGCGTCGTCTGCTTTTCGGCTCTCATTCGGGGACCAGCAGATCTGCACGGATGGGACATTTGGTTTATTTAATTTGGATTTATTGCCACATTCACGTCACATTAATGTGATCGCCTTCACCCCGGGTTCCAAACATTTGAAAACACTGCCTCCCAAGACCTAATACAGGAGACACAAATATCTGCTGGTGTTTAACTGATGATGGAAACTTCTCCTGCTTCAATATTTTACCAACTTATATGGTTCCTCTGGAAATCTTAATGATATGTGGCTGTCACTTTAAGTGAGGTGCTCTCGCTTCCTGTTATGAATTGTCCTTTTTATTCTTTCTGCGAAATTGCCAGGGAGCAAAGGTCCATTCATCACCCTGCACGAGAGGGTACCACTAGAGGGCCCTCTGTCTCCAGTTTTTGGAACTCCGCATCTCCCTGACACACATTTTGCTTTTGAATGTTCCGGCGGTGTCGGAGTTCCGGTGCATTTGCTGAATAGATATAAAAGCAGAAGGGGTCATTGACAATATGTAACCATGGTGTTTCCCAGAGCAATAAGGAGTTCGATTCTTGACTTTTGTGCTGGTGACGCCTCTCTGTGCCCTGGTACGTGCCATCCAAAGATGAGGCAACGGTGGGGAGAGCAAAAGATGTCACCCAGGGGATGGAAGTCAGGGCTGGCTCTCTGAGGGTGCGTTCTGCAAGAGACTGTCAGTGAGCAGCTCAGAGCCGAGGCTTCTGAGCCTGGGCCTCGGAGGTGGCTCAGTCTAGGGCTCTGGGCACGTCTGGCACTCCGCACCACTCTAGGGCCTGGTTAATTAGGCGGGGCCCTTCCAGTTCTTGGCCTCCTGAGGTCTGGATTCCTTCAGCACAGAGACCCATGCCCGCTGCATCGAGCAGCATCCTGTTATGTCTTCCTAGACTTTACTCACTTCCTCCATTTCTGTGATCAAAGTCTTCAAGAGAATGGCTTTCAAAGGCCAAATAATTAGGAATAAAGGCCTTTCAAATGGGTCTGCCTTGTAAATTCGTAGTGTCCCAGGTACCATGACACTCACTAATCCCTTGTTTTCAAGGTCTGATGGGGAAAGCTATTTTTCACAATTTTTATTTGAACCATGGTGATTGTGTCTTTGGCTATGATGACCCCTTCCATCCCCTTACCCTTGGAGCCAGCTGTTTGGCCCCATCCTGGAACATCCCCAGACCCCCACCCTCCTGGTCCAGGACCTGACCCTCAGCTGCCACGGATGCTAAGCAACAAGCGCCTCTCCCTTAGGTTAAGCACAAGTAGGTCTGTCTGCAGGGTAGCGTTTTCCTCCACAAATCCCCTTCGTCAGGCCCTGCCAGCTGATTCTCCTTTCCCCAGCACCCTCCCCACCACCCCCAGCCAAATACACAGCTGTGTTCACGCAAAAGTGTTCTCTGGAAGGCAGCTTGTAACATGAGGCAAAAGGCTTTAATGCTGTCTCTCACGCAGGGTTGGCTCCTGGCTGGTAGTCATGCATGGGGACTCCCCCACCCCAGCCTTTCCAGGGAAGACAGTGGTGAGGCCTCTGCCTGCTCCAGCCTGGAGGATGTTGCCAAGCCCAGCACCTGAGCACTCACGTATCTGTGCACTTACTCTCTGTCTCTCTGTGACGCTTGCCCACTCACTCGACTCACCAGAAGGGCTGAACTGAAAAGTAGTCCCCTTGGCCCTGGAGTATGAGTGGGCTTCAGACCTGCATAGTCTACAGACTGCCCCCCAGGCCCAGTGCAGAGAAGTGCGCAGTGCAGTGGTGTGACCTGATGGGACGCAGACAGCCCAGGTTCGGGGCAGGTTGCAAGCCCCTTTGTGGCCTAAGTCAGGTGTAGGGAGTTTGGGCTTCTAGAAGCTGAACTGAGAGAGGACTAGACACCTTAGCTTCTGTCCACAGCACTTTTCAGCGAGTGGAGGCTGACTGGGAAGTAATCGGTTGTCAGGAAATTCATCTTCAGACGGGCACAGTGGCTGCAGCTGCAAGCGTGAAGTTCTCTGTCTCCTGCACGGTGTGACCGACCCTGTCGTGACTGGCGTGGGCAGTGTGAAATCGCTGACTCAGCCCTTCCTGAGACTGCGGGGCCCTGAGCTGCCCAGCGTGCCTGGCAAAGCAGTTGTCTCAGCAAGTCCCACATCATGCACCCGTCGACCTCCTGCTTTTTAATTGCTTCCAGGCTCCACACAGGGATGGACCAGCTTTTGTTTCAGGGCTTCCATTTTCAGGAGCATGTGAGCCATTCTGATGGTTTCTTGTGCAGGGATGTGGGCAGCAGAGACCTCAAGGGAGGGAGGAATGGCTAAACTTGGGTCCTCAGGGCCACGTGGGGGTGACTGGAGCAGGGCTGGTTACCTAGGGGAGGGCCGTGATTTCTCATCATGTCCTGAAGTTCAAGAGGGGGTGGTGTCCACATGCAGCGGCCAGAGTCAGGTCCCCGTGAAGGGGACTGTGGTGCGCGAGGCAGGTGTGGTCCTCAGGGGAACCAGGCAGGTCACTTCAGACAGGTGTCCGGTCACACCTGGGCCTTCGAGTGGGTGAGAAGGACCCTGTCAGTGTGGGCCTGGGTCAGGCAGGCTGGAGGCGGTGGCGCTGGCACGTGAAGGCAGGAGAAACATGATGTGAGCGGGATGATGGTGAGCTGGTGGTGGCTCCAGACACAGGAGCTCAGCGCCGAGAGGCTGGGGGTTTCTGGGACTTGAGCGATGCCTGGGCTTCTGGGCTGGGGTGCAGGGCCCGGGATGGGGGTGGAAGCAGCGCAGGCAAACCCTGCCCGGGCCTGCCCTGGACCTCCGCATGGGGACCGAGCTCTGCAGGTGGAGATGGTGCCATGGGGCGGCTGTTCCCTCCACAGGTGGGCATCTTGGGCACTGCGGGGAACAGCCTGGCGTCACCCAAGGTCACCCTTGCCCTGGGGACCCTGAGGAGGACTGGCCTGGCTTCTTCCTGGTACTAACATGCCCACACTCTCACCCCTAGAGTGAGTGAGACTTGGGGGATGGGCCGTGAGCGATGCGAGAGCAGAGCCCCCACCCATGGCATTTGCCGTGTTTGCGCGGCTGCGTAGAAGTTTCTTATTTAACTAAACAGCCAGTGGGCCCCAGCTGGGGAAGTCCCAGTCTGGACAGACATCAGAGCCTGAAAGGCAGGGGTGTGTGAGAGGATGAAAGGAAGGGTGAGCCTTCCGACAGCCTCGCACCTCCCTGAGCACCGGCAGAGTGCGCACAGGAGCAGAAGGAGGCTGTGGAAGTGGGGAGTGAGCGTGGGCTCCATCCTGCAGGCAGTGACCCCAGAAGCACGCGCTGGTCTGCCCACCAAGCGAGACTGTGTGGTGGCTGCTGCCCGGCTGCAGCACTGGTTACCGCTTGGGTGGGGTCGGGGGAGAGGCGTGCCAGGCCTGACTGAGCCAGGCTCTTGGTGTCCCTTACCCGTCCCCCTGTGCTTCCTCACAGGCCCACCAGCATCGCCGTCCCAGGGGCTCACTGCTCCCCAGGACTCACCCATGGGACCAGGGGTAAGTCCAGGCCTGAAAGGCCTGCTTCAGAATTCCAGAATCACATACTTAAAGGTTCTCGGTGCAGCAAAGTCCTCTTGGTGTCTTTAAGAACACTTGGTGTCCTGATTATGTGTGTGGGTGGGAAGGATCCCAGTGAGCCCGAGGGGACGGGCCCCCAGGGATGGCAACCAGGGTGTCCTCAACCACCCCCGCAGCAGGTCCCAGAGCTGGCTCTCGGGGCAGTGGCTCGGGTGGTTGTTAACCATCTTCCTGTTGCTATGGAAGGCCTGTTTCCACACTCAGAATGTTTTCTCCCTGGCAATTATGCTTGGTGGCTGGTGATTGTTCAGGACTGGTCGGCCTTGGTTTTTCTTTTGAGACCGTGGGGTGTGCCCTCCTGACCTCTCTACTAGGACAGGGCGCTAGCTGGGCTGCGGTGTCCCTGGGCAGCAGCCGGGCAGGGACCCTGAGCAGCTGGTGCTGGTGGGGACAGGACCTTGACCTGCAGGCCCGTTAGAGAGCAGATACCTCCTCTGGTCTGGGAGTGTGCAGCCACCCTTCAGGGATCCTGAGCTGGCTGTGAGTCTGCCCATAGCTCTGGGCTGGCTCTGGGCACGTGGTTGGAATGAGATCAGAGGTGGTTTGTCTTCCCGATGACCTTGTCTGCCAGCACCATCCTGGACATTGACTTTCTAGAAAAGTCAAATTGTTCAGTATCCGAGGCTGGCCCAGGACAGGGCTTTAACAGGCACCATGCAGCTTGGAAACTGGATCAGAGTGGATGTTGCATTTGCCTGAAGACACATTCAGGGCAGCCTCCTGGCCCCTGCTGGAGTGACCCCATACCCCTGCAGTGTTTGGCATGGTGCCTCTTGAGTGCTAGAGGGCCAAGGAACAGCACCGCCTGCCCCCAGAGGCCGGAGAGGCTCAGGATGGCTGCTGGGATCCAGGGGAGCTGAGCCGACCCTACATCCTCTCTGCCCCAAGATGCTGCCCAGATCCCCCAGGTTCCCCACCCATTTCCTCAACACCTCTTTATGTGCTGGGTCCTTTCTGTACCAGCACCACACGCCACCGCCACCGCCACCGCCACCCCTGGGTGGATGGTCACTGCTGATGACAGATGTCCCATTTGTAACATGTACTACGTTATAAACAGGATTTGAGAGACGGGTCTTCAGTACGGTCAGGGCCCTTCACCACCCCACATCAGCTTTTCACATTGACGTTCACTCCCCACATATGTGTACCATCTGTGGAAGGCTAACCCCATGTCGGGTACATGTCAAGTCCTTTCCCACAGCAGCCCTGTGATTTAGCTTAACCAAGTGAGTTAGGTGACTTGCCCACGTCATGTGGCAGTCAAGTGGTGGAGTGGGGATTCCAAGGCCCACATCAATTGCCATCAGGGTCGTCCCATAACAGGCAGGTTCTTATCATAGGAACATAAGTGGTTACAATCAGAAGGGGTCATGGAGGAGTTCAGCCCGGGGATAGGGGTGAAACCCAAAGAAGTTCAGAGACCAGACCTACAGCTTGAGTGGAGAGAACCCGGCTTCCCTTCCACTTGCTTTTCCTTATTAATACTATTTTTATTCAAATATTGCAGTGTGGGAGAGATCACCTAATTGCAGCTCTTGGTGATGAGAGTAGAAGCAATTAGACTCAGTGCCTGGTCCAGAGCAGCTGGTGACCAGGAGATCCCAGACTTTGCTGCCTCTTGGGGCCACAACTAGAGTCCTCTTTCCCTCGGCGGGTCTGTGCTGGGAGGGCGGGAAGGGCTCTGTGAAGTTATTGGGGCGCCCTTTGTTGTCTCACCCAAGCTTTCTTCCCTTCAGCTGTCACTTTCCCAGCTGGCGGCTTCCCCACCATCCCCAGCTCTGCGCAACCGCTCGGCCAAACCCTCATCACAGCCACCTGGGAGCCCTGTGCCCTCTCTGGTCCCAGGGGTAAGTAGCTCACCCCTTCCCCCTGTCCTGCCTCCTTCCTGAGAATGGCTCCAGAGTCCCAACTTGGTTGAAGTCTCTGACTTGGCCGGCTGCCCTGGCCCTTGGCGAAGTGGCCGAGACCTTCACGGGGTCCCTGTGAAGCAAGCATGGCGATGGGGGCTGGACATTGCCTCCTTTCCAGTTGCCAGATATCTTCCCCCATCTGTCTTGGTGACCAAGGGTTTGGTTTGGGAGATGTTCCTGCCACAGGGCTTGATTTCTGCCTTTGTTCTACCCGAGGAGACAAAGCACCCTTAGACCTCTGAACACAAGAGAAAAAGAAAAGCTTCCTTGGGAGATGTAACTAGAGGCTGATCCAAGCTGCCAGCTCCCCCTCCAGGATGCTTGCCTCCCTGTCTGAGGCCAGAGGAGTCTGTGAAGCTCATCACCCCAGATTCCAGTGGAGCTAATGGGCCGAAATAGGCCTGTTTTCTTCCACTGGCCTTGGGGGATCCACATAGAGTTTCCTGCCAGCTTCAGTCTTGCCCTGGAAGTCTGTCGAAGAAAAGCGGCTCTAGTTGATTACTTATCTGAAAATCCTCATGCTGAAATGCCTTATTACAAAATATCCCTGGGCTCACATAGTCAGGAAGATCTTACATCTCTTCTTTTACTGGCGACAAAGTCCCTTGGGGCTCCTTCTGAATGAAATGAGAAGCTGGGGAAGCCAGCTCTAGAGAGAGTATCCTGGATCCCAGTAAAGTCTTCACTTAGAGGTGGGAGGTGGATGTAGGTGGGTGCCTAGAGCATTGGGTGACGTGGGGACAGGGAGCATCTGTACACTCGAGGGATCTGTCCCACAGGCTCCCTTGCATTGCTGGAGACAGTTTCATCTTCCTGTTCCATGGACATGGTTTTAATGTTAATTTGCCTTCTCAGGCATCAGGCATCTCCCAGGCTACTGACCTGTTCATAAAATCAGTGGTTCCTTCCTTGTTGCTTGTCGACTCACATAAAATACAGGATGCCCAGGTGAATTAGCATTTCGGATAAACAATCACTTTTTAGTGTATGTCCTGGATATTGCCCAGGACATGCTTATACTAAATGTATTCAGCACTTACCTGAGGTTGCAATGCAGCTGAGCCTCCTCTGTTTTCCTTTGCCATGTGGCAGGGGCAGTTCATCCATCAGCCCCACGTCCAGCTTCCTTGGTTACAGGTGGGGCTTCTTGTTGGCCTCACCTGGGGCCCCACTGTATTTGGCAGGAGTTCCCCTTGGAGGGCAGGATCTCTCACCTGGAGGCTGACCTGAGCCAGACAGCCTTAGCCCTGGGAACGTCCGCTGCTGACCACTTGCGGGAACTGCCTTTCACACCTGTGCACGCCCCGATCATCGCAGGAACCCAGACCAGGAGGTGAGGAGCAGGTCTGGGAGGGACCCCAGGCAAGCATTGTGCATCAAGACCCTGTGACTCCCTGAATAGCAGGCTTTCCCAGAGAGGTGACTGTCCGGGTCCTGCCCCTCGGCCGGCCTTCTCGTGGAGACTGGCTCAGGGGGCCATCCATTCCAGCTCTGGAGGGAAGCTGTCACGGGCCTCCCTGGCACTGCTGCAGTCCGTTGGCTTTCCCGAGATTCTGGATGCCAACAAGCAACCAGCTGAGGCTGTGAGTCCTACAGACCCCGTGAAGTTCAGCCCTCAGAAGGAAGAATCGGACAGTCTACAAGGCAATGAGATAGTGCTGCAATTTCTTGCCTTTAGCAGGTAAGTTATGATTATTTCGTCTGTTACTCTTTACCTGGATTTTGCATTTCTTGTGTTGAAGGAAAGCTTCCATGTGGTTCTGACCCAGCAGAAACCTATGATCAGATCTTAGCGATTACGGAATGCCCTATGTCTTTGTTTCAGTCTGGCTGGGACCCACCCCTAGCCATTTCCAAATGCTGTAAACTCTGCTTTACCTGGTCTCCTATGGTCTTTAGTTACAACATGGACAGCGTGTTGCCTGATTCTTGGGTGCTGGTGTAGCCCCGAGGGCAGGGCTGTCCATCATGCCTGAAGGGGGACTGCCCAGAGGGTTCCCAGATATTACCATGTGGCTGCTGTGAGGGTGAAGGAGGTGGTCTCTTACCCACGGTCTCCCAGCAAGCGTGTGACGAAAGCCCAGTTCTCCACCGGGATGCCTGGTTGACTCGGGGTGTTGTTGGATCCAGGGTGCCCCAGGATGAGCAGGCAGCGCCATGGCCACAGACTGTGTACTTCACGTTCCAGTTCTACCGCTTCCCGCCCGAGACCACGCCGCGGCTGCAGCTCGTGGAGCTGGCTGACACCGGGAAGACCAGTTCTGCCTCCCTGTCGCACATCCTCGCCCAGATCCAGAAGGATGGCTCCTTTGATGCAGGTGAGCCGGGGGGTCTGGCACACACAGAACTCAGTGCTGCGCTCTTGTCTGTGAGTTTTATTATTTAAAACATGCTGAAAAATGAAAAACTTCAAACAGGTACAGAATTTCAGCAACTAGTATAATGAATAATCAGTGCTCCTGCCAATCAGCTCTGACAATTGTCAGCGACATCCCACCCAGACCCCTCCCCAAACCAGGGCTATCTAAACCATAGCCTAGACATATAATTTCATCTCTAGATGTTTTCTTACGTGTATCTAAAAGAGTTGAGTCTTTTTAAAAATGCCTTTTAGCTTTAACCATTAAAAATTTTTTATTATTTAGTTGAAGCATGCGGGGTCTTTGATCTTCATTGAAGCATGCGTGCTAAGTCTCTTCAGTCATGTCCAGCTCTTTGCAGTCCTAGGGACTGTAGCCTGCCAAGCTCCTCTGCAGCATGTGGGATCTTTAGTTGAGCAATGCAGACTCTTAGTTGTGGCTTGCAGGGCCTAGTTCCCTGACCAGGGATTGAACCCTGGCCCCTTGCATTGGGAGCATGGACTCTTAGACACTGGACCACCTGGGAAGTCCCTAGAGTCTTTTTTTTTTTTTTTTTTTTTGCGAAACAGAAACTCAATAATATCACCCCACTCAAAAAAGAATGATGATTTAATATTAGCAGATATCTAGCCAATGTTCCCCAATAACTTCATAAAAATTTTTAGTAGTTTGTTCAAATCAAGACCTGAGGTCCATATGTTGGGAAGATGTGCCTCTCAAGTCTCTTTCTACCTGTAGTTGTCATCACCTTCCCATCCCTGCTTTTTCATTTTATTTGTTGAAGTCATAGAGTTGCTGGCCCCCTAGAGCCTCCCAGAGCCTGCACTTTGGTTTCAGGGCTCAGTGGTGGCTTCTGCAGTGTTCCTCTCGTCCCTGTTTCTCCTGTAAGTTGGAGTGAGAGCTAGACGCAAGGGCAGATGCATGCTCTCCGTATGGGGCAAAGAGTCTTTGTCACTGGTGGTGTGTCCCCATCTCTGCTGACATCTGGTTACTTCTTATACTACTTCTGGAATACCTCTTCATTTATCAGCCAAAATGCTTCCTTAAAAATAAACTTCTCCTCATCACCTCTTTGGTTATCTAGAGGTGCAGTTCATATAGGGAAGCCAAAATAATGCATGTTTCCCCCTTTATTTGCTGATTTTCAAAGTAACCAGACAGTTACCAGTATCCTTCAAAGATGGCTCCAATGGCTTTTTTCCCCCTCATATCATTATAAACTAATGGATTTACACTGCAGTGGATCAGAATATACCAAATATGTTGTTGTCTTTGGCCAGTCACATGGCTCATAAGGGACAGAGCTGAGGTCTGAGCCACCACTGCCTCTTGAGTAGAAAGTAACAGGTGGAGAAAGGTGTCTTAAAATGTTAAATGAAAGTAGCTTAACAATATTAACATCAGACAAAAGTGACAAGGCAAATGCATTGCTGGGAATCAAGAAACCTATTAAATAATAATCGAGAGTAATTCACTAGGAAAAATGACTCTCAATCCGTGAGCTTCCAACAGACACAGCCTCCAAATACGAAGGACTGGTTAATGGACTTTATAGGGAGAAGCTGACAAACCTTTATAGGGAGAAGCTGACACTCCCTATAGGGAGAAGCTGATTTTGATACATTTCTCTCAGTGAATTGATAGATAAGCAGAAAAAAATTAATGATGACGTTATAAAATACAGTTTAGAAAGATGGTATTATAAAACCTATACAACCAATTTAGAGAACATACATTATTTCCAGGTGTACTTTAAAACTTATACAAATGGATTATTCATAGATATATGTACATATCTTAGGTCACCAAGCAGGTATTGTCATATACGTAATCTACTTTTACAGCACTCTTTGACCGTCATACCTCAAGGTCAGAAATCATCATTCACTACCTTTCCTCCAGAAGGCTCCAAACTGCTGGATTTTCGAATTTTAAAATATACTCCTGATTTCCCATAGGTCAATAAAGAAATCAATGTAGAGATGGCTATTTAAAACTGAGTGAAAAAATGGTATTGTGCATCGAAACTAATAAGTAAAGTGGCAGTTACAGGGAAATTTGCAGCTTTAAATGCCTGTATTGGGAATGA
This sequence comes from Neotragus moschatus, assembly GCA_006410615.1. Taxonomy (NCBI): domain Eukaryota; kingdom Metazoa; phylum Chordata; class Mammalia; order Artiodactyla; family Bovidae; genus Neotragus; species Neotragus moschatus. The sequence continues at coordinate 1,117,371 of SJYA01002257.1, forward strand.
AGAAAGTATCTTTCTTAAAAATTAATTTTTAATGGAGTAGCATTGCTTTTGGAAAAGGTGATGGCATCCACTCCAGTACTCTTGCCTGGAGAATCCCATGGACGGAGGAGCCTGGTGGGCTGCAGTCCATGGGGTCGCAAAGAGTCGAACACGACTGAGCGACTTCACTTTCACTTTTCACTTTCATGCATTGGAGAAGGAAATGGCAACCCACTCCAGTGTTCTTGCCTGGAGAATCCCAGGGACAGCAGAGCCTGGTGGGCTGCCATCTATGGTGTTGCACAGAGTTGTGCACAACTGAAGCGACTTAGCAGCAGCAGCAGCAGCATTGCTTTATGATGTTGTTAGTTTCTACAGTACAGCAAAGTGAATCAGCCATACATATACGCATATCTCCTCTTTTTCAGATTTCCTTCTCATTAGGTCACCACAGAGCACTGAGTCTTCTGGGGGAAAGACTGTGAATGATTTCTGACCTTGAGGTAGGGCAGTCAAAGAATGCTGTAAAATTAGATTAGATATATGGCAATACCTGCTTGGTGACCTAAGATGTATACACATATCAATGAATAATCAGTTTTTATATAAGGCCATCTTTCTAAATAAAGAAAGATCTTATTGCCAACTTCAGACTTAAATTGAAGAAAGTAGGGAAAATCACTAAACCATTCAGGTATGACCTAAATCAGATCCCTTACAATTATACAGTGGAAGTGAGAAATAGATTCAAGGGATTAGATCTGATAGAGTGCCTGAAGAACTATCGATGAAGGTTCACGACACTGTACAGGAGACAGTGATCAAGACCATTCCCAAGAAAAAGAAATGCAAAAAGGCAGTATGGTTGTCTGAGGAGGCCTTACAAATAGCTGAGAAAAGATGAGAAGAGAAAGACAAAGGAGAAAAGGAAGGATATACCCATTTGAATGCAGAGTTCCAAAGAACAGCAAGAAGAGATAAGAAAGCCTTCCTCAATGATCAGTGCAAAAAATAGAGGAAAGCAATAGAATGGGAAAGACTAGAGATCTCTTCAAGAAAATTAGAGATACCAAGGGAACATTTCATGCAAAGATGGGCTCANACCAACCTAGACAGCATATTATAAAGCAGAGACATTACTTTGCCAACAAGGTCTGTATAGTCAAGGCTATGGTTTTTCCAGTGGTCATGTATGGATGTGACAGTTGGACCATAAAGATGAGCACCAAAGAATCGATGTTTGGAGTTCCTTGGACTGCAAGGAGATCAAACCAGTCAGTCCTAAAGGAAACCGATCCTAAATATTCATTGGAAGGACTGATGCTGAAGCTGAAACTCCAATTCTTTGGCCACCTGATTCGAAGAAGTGACACATTGGAAAAGATCCTGATGCTGGGAAAGATTGAAGGCAGGAGGAGAAGGGGATGACAGAGGATGAGATGGTTGGATGGCATCACTGACTCGATGCCATGAGTCTAAGCAAGCTCCAGAAGTTGGTGATGGACAGGGAAGCCTGGCGTGCTGCAAGAGTCAGACACGACTGAGTGACTGAACTGAACTGTTCAGCTCAGGAAGTTTGGTGAAAAAAAAAGAAAAGAAAAATAGAACAAACCCAATAAAAGTAGAAGGAAAGAAATGAGTATAAATGGTTGGAAAACAAAGTAGTGCGAAGGGTCGGCCAGATTGTTAGGCGCTAGGGCTCATGGGTATGCAGGTGATGCTCTGTTCCCTTGTGCAAGGTCAGCAGTGGGGAGTGTCGGAGCAGGTGTCAGGTGGCGCTAGTCCGAAAGCCAGGCTTGCTGACCCTCCATCAGGTCAGTGGCAGGGAGAGGTCAGGCTGGCAGCTGCTGTCAGCCTTGATCCTCAGGGCAGAGCTGCTGCCCCCATTTGCTGTGGACCACAGCATCCTCTCTTCCTGTGGATAAATCTGAAAAGAATAGTCAGGCGAATGGGTGAGCAGCTCGGGCCCTGTTCTTTCTGCCAAACTCACTAGCCTGTGAGCTAATTTTGCTCTGGGGAGGGGCGTGTGCTGGGCAGAGGGTGGGCACAGGAGACCCCTCTGTGGAGAAGTGGGGCTGGGGAATGATGGCCTTCTGCAGTCTTCCTGCATTTCATTCTCTCAGTGGGGGTGTGGCCTGCCGGTGGGACTAGTCATCCAGGGGGAGGTTTCCCAGCCTCCCTGGGACCACTTCTCCCAAACCAACCATCTTTTCTTTGCCCATCCTTCAGGACCAGTGGTGGATAGTTTATAGCTTATGTCCTCAGAAAGCTTTGAATTGGCGCAGAATAATGCATAGATTTCAAGGCTCCTCTGTACCAGTTGCTGAGAATTCATTCCCTATTTCCCATTCTAAGTTCTATCCAGTCCCTTGATCCAGTTTAGCTCATCAGAGATTCTGCTGTGAGGTTAAATGATAGCCTGAAGATAATTCAATAAAAAAGGCCAGTCACTTAGAGGTGCTCCTGATTTGACTGTAAACCCCTTTCCATTAGGAATTGTCCAGAGAGAAATTAGTCCAAAAATTAAATTTCCCTGCAAGTGGAAGTCCAAAGAAATTAAACTCCAAAATCAAATTTTTCTTGTCAGGGTGGATTAAAATTCAAAGTCTAAAATTAATCTTAAAGTCCATAAAGGCTTTACAATTTCTTATACAGCTGAGTCTAGGCGAAAGATGCCTCTGACTGGGCAGATCTGGGCTTCTTCCTTCAGCAGCTTAAACTCAGGGGTCCTCTGTGGATGTCCCCAAAGGCTTCAGAAGTTGTGCTGGTTGAGCACTAGCACTTCCGTGGCCCTCACTTAAGACTTGTTTTCTTTTGTTGTTGAAACATTGGATTGGTCCAAGAGTTCGTTCAGATTTTTTCCACCAGATGTTATGGAAAAAGTTATGACACTTTTTGGGCAACCTAATATAGCATGCCTACAACAAAGTGCACTGTTCCATCGATTTTATAAAATTGATAGATTTTACTTGTCAGAGCAGTTTTAAATTTATAGAGAAAGTGAGCAGATAGTCAGGAGTCCCCATATACTTCCTGTCCCCCAGTTCAGTACAGTTCAGTTGCCCCATTGTGTCTGACTCTTTGCAACCCCATGGGCTGCAGCATGCCAGGCTAACTCATGAAGCTTGCTCAAACTCATGTCCATCGAGTTGATAATGCCATCGAACCATCTCATCCTGTTGTCCCCTTCTCTTGGCTTCGATCTTTCCCAGCATCGGAGTCTTTTCCAGTGAGTCAGTTTTTCACTTCAGGTGGCCAAAGCATTGAAATTTCAGCTTCAGCATCAGCCCTTCCAATGAATATTCAGGATTGATTTCCTTTAGGACTGACTGGTTTCATCTCCTTGCTGTCCAAGGGACTCTCATCAGTCTTCTCCAACACCACAGTTCAAAGCATTATTTTTTCGGCGCTCAGCTTTCTTTATGGTCCATCTCTCACATCTATACATGACCACTGGAAAACCCATAGCTTTGACTAGATGGACCTTTGCCAGCTTTTGTAGTGTCTCTGCTTTTTAACACACTGTCTAGGTTGGTCATAGTTTTTCTTCCAAGGAGCAAGCGTCTTTTAATTTATGGCTGCAGTCACCATCTGCAGTGATTTAGACAGACCAAAATAAAGTCTGTCACAGTTTCCATTGTTTCCCCATCTATTGCCATGAAATGATCCTGAGCCTCTCCCTTAGGCTCCCCCGTTAGTAACATCTTACATTAATGTGGTACCCCTTTGTTATAACTGGTGAACTAATATTGACACACTGTTGCTAACCAAAGCTCATGGTTTACTTTAAGGTTTACTCTTGGTATTGTACATTCTATGGATTTTGACAAATGTATATATCCACTGTTACCATATCAACCAGGGTAATTTCACTGCCTGAATGTCCCTGCTCCACCCTGTCTGCTCCTGATCCCTTTACTGTCTCCATAGTTGTGCCTTTTCTAGGAAATCATACAGGTGAAACTATACAGCATATACTTTTTCAGATGGCTTCTTTGGCTAAGTAATACACATTTAAGGTTCTTCCATGTCTTTGTGGCTTGATAGCTCATTTATTTTCAGCACTCTGTGGTCTGGATGTACCTCACTTTATTTATCCATTCATCTACTGAAAGGTGTCTTGGTTGCTTCCAATTTTTGGCAATTATGACAGAATTACTCTACAGTAAATCCCCTACATACAAAATACAAACAATTTCTGTTCTGAGACTGCCTTTTAAGTCCAACAGAATTATCCTAGATACCCAACCGACACAATCAGCTGTACAGTACTCTACCGTAATAGGTTTATAATACTTTTCACACAGTACATAAAAAACAAACATAAAAAAATCAAGAAGACATTTAAAATCTACAGTACAGTACAATAGTACATCACAACAGCTGGCACATGGGTTGGCATCGAGTGCGCAGCCAAGAAGAGTTACTGACTGGTGGAGGGGGGGAGGCGGGAGACAGTGGAGCTGAAGGCGTGTCAGCAGTAGGAGACAGAGGGCAAGCTGCGTCCTCACTCATGCCTGAAGCAGATGGAAGCACAGCCACGTCTTTGAAAGTTTGCAACTTGAAGGTTCATATGTGAGTGACTTACTGTAAACATTTTTGTTCAGGATTTTGTGGGGACAAACATTTTCAACTCATGTGGGTAGATACCTTTGAGCCCAATTGATGCATCATATGGGCGTCCCTTGTGGCTCAGACGTTAGAGAATCTGCCTGCAATGTGGGAGACCTGGGTTTGATCCCTGGGTTGGGAAGATAACCCTGGAGAAGGGGATGGCCACCCTTTCCAGTATTCTTGCTTGGAAAGGTCCATGGACAGAGGAGCCTGGTGAGTTGTAGTCTGTGGGGTCACAAAGAGTTGGACACAACTGAGCGACTAACACACACACATGTTGAAAGTAGGTTAAGTTTTGAGAGAAACTGCCTGGCTGTCTTCCATGTGGCTGCACCTTGTTGCATTCTCATTGGCAGAGAACGAGAGTTCCTGGTGCTTCACATCCTTGCCAGCGTTTGACGTCATCGGTATCCTGTATTCGGGCTGTCCAAGCAGGTCTGTCATGGTTGTGGTTGTTGTTTAGTTGCTCAGTTGTGTCCCACTTTTGTAACCTCACTAGACTCTTCTGTCTGTGGGATTCTCCAGGCAAGAATACTGGAGTGGTTGCCATTTCCTCCTCCAGGGGATCTTCCCAACCCAGGGATCCAACCCTGGTCTCCTGCATCGACAGGTGGATTCTTTACCACTGAGCCACCCGAGAAGCCCATGTAGGGTAGCTCATTGTTTTAACTATGATTCCCTCATGATGGCTGTTGTGACGTGTCTTTCCATCTACTTACTTGCTATCTGTGTATCTTCTTTGGCGAGATGTCTGTTTAGATCTTGAGCCTGTTTTTAATTTGGGTTGTTTGTTTTCTTATTTGTTGTGTCTTAAGAGTTCTTTCCTACTTTTGCATTCCAGTCCCCTATAATGAAAAGGACATCTTTTTTGGGTGTTAGCTCCAGAAGGTCTTGTAGGTCTTCATAAAACCGTTCAACTTCAGCTTTTTCAGCATTACTGGTCGGGGCATAGACTTGAATTACTGTGATATTGCATGGTTTGCCTTGGAAACAAGCAGAGATCATTTGGTCGTTTTTGAGACTGCATCTGAGTACTGCATTTTGGACTCTTATTGACTATGATGGCTATTCCATTTCTTCTAAGGGATTCTTGCCCACAGTAGTAGATATAATGGTCATCTGAGTTAAATTCACCCATTCCTGTCTATTTTAGTTCACTCATTCCTAAAATGTCAATGTTCACTCTTGCCATCTCTTGTTTGACCACTTGCAATTTGCCTTGATTCATGAATCTAACATTCCAGGTTCCTATGCAATATTGCTCTTTACAGCATCAGACTTTACTTCCATCACCAGTCATATCCACAACTGGATGTTGTTTTTGCTTTGGCTCCGTCTCCTCATTCTTTCTGGAGTTATTTCTCCACTGATCTCCAGTAGCATATTGGGCACCTACCAACCTGGGGAGTTCCTCTTTCAGTGCTCTATTTTTTTTGTCTTTTCATACTATTCATGGGGTTCTCAAGGCCAAAATACTGAGATGGTTTGTCATTTCCTCCTCCAGGTAGGAAGTCAAGAGATACCTGAAGTAACAGGGAAATTTGGCCTTTAAGTACAAAATGAAGCAGGTCAAAGGCTGACAGTTTTGNCTCTATTTTTTTTGTCTTTTCATACTATTCATGGGGTTCTCAAGGCCAAAATACTGAGATGGTTTGTCATTTCCTCCTCCAGGTAGGAAGTCAAGAGATACCTGAAGTAACAGGGAAATTTGGCCTTTAAGTACAAAATGAAGCAGGTCAAAGGCTGACAGTTTTGCCAAGAGAATGTACTGGTCATAGTAAAGACCCCCTTCCAACAACAGAAGAGACAACTCTACATATGGACATCACCAGATGGTCAATAACAAAATCAGATTGATCATATTCTTTGCAGTCAAAGATTGAGAAACTCTATACAATCAGCAAAAACAAGACTGGGAGCTGACTGTGGCCCAGAACATGAACGCCTTATTGCCAAATTAAGACTTATATCGAAGAAAGTAGGGAAAACCACTAGACCATTCAGGTATGACCTAAATCAAATCCCTTATGATTATACAGTGAAAGTGAGAAATAGATTTAAGGGACTAGATCTGATAGAGTGCCTGATGAACTATGGACGGAGGTTCATGACATTGTACAGGAGGCAGTGATCAAGANATGAAATTAAAAGACACTTGCTCCTTGGAAGAAAAGCTATGACCAACCTAGACAGCATATTATAAAGCAAAGACATTACTTTGCCAAGAAAGTTCCATCTAGTTAAAGCTATGGTTTTTCCAGGTTGTACCATCGAGAAGGCTGAATGCTGAAGAATTGATGCTTTTGAACTGTGTTGTTGGAGAAGACTCTTGAGAGTCCCTTTGTCTGCAAGGAGATCAAACCAGTCCATCCTAAAGGAAATCAACCCTGAATATTCATTGGAAGGACTGATGCTGAAGCTGAAACTCCAATACTTTGGCCACCTGATGTGAAGTAGTGACTCATTAGAAAAGTCCCTGATGCTGGGAAAGATTGAAGGTGAGAGGAGAAGGGGATGATAGACGATGAGATGGTTGTGTGGCATCACCGACTTGATGGACACGAGTTTGAGTAAGCTCCAGGAGTTGGTGATGGTCAGGGAAGCCTGGCATGTTGCACTTAATGGGGTCGCAAAGAGTCGGGCATGACTGGGTTACTGAACTGAACTGAACTGTAGTTGAAGCACTGAATAATTGATACTTTTGGACTGTGATTCTGGAGGAGACTCTTGAGAGTCCCTTGGACTGCAAGGAGATCAAACCAGTTAATCCTAACGGAAATCAACCTTGAATAGTCATTGGAAGGACTTAACACTGACGTTCCAATACTTTGGTCACCTGATGTGAAGAGCCGACTCATTGGAAAAGACTCTGATAGTAGGAAAGATGGAAGGCAAAAGGAGAAGGGGTTGGCAGAGGATGAGATGGTTGAATGGCAATACTGACTCAATGGACATGAATCTGAGCAACCTCTGGGAGATAGTGCAGGACAGAAGAGCCTGGCATGCTGCAGTCCATGGGGTTGCAGAGAGCCAGACACGACTTAGAGACTGAACAGCAAGAAGGGTAGCTGCTGTTCTGAGTTCTATCATTCTAGATCAGTTTTATCAGTTTTTTGAACTTAAAGAGGAGCATATTGTATGTACCCTTGGAATCTAACTTCTTTCACTGAGCCTCATGTCTGAGATTCATTCATGTTGCTGAATGTCGTGGTAGCTTATCTGTGGCCTTGGCTGTATAGAAACACATCATTGGAATATTCCACAGGGCTTACCCATTCTGCTGCTCACAGTCTGTTGAATCATTTCCAGATTTTGGCTCTTTTGAATACTACTATGATGAACATTTGTAAAAATTGTGAAGTGACCAGCATAAGTCTAGGTAACATCCATCATCAAACATATGAATCATAAAATTCTTTTAATCCTTGTGTGAGAACTTTTATGTTATACTCTCAGAAACTTTCAAATGTGCAATCTGGTGTTATTAACTATAGTCACCATGATGTCCATTGTATCCCCATGAGTTACTTATTTTATACCTGGAAGTTTGTACCTTTTAACCCCTTCACCCATTTCACCTACCCATTGCCCCCTGCTCCCCCCACCTCTTGCAACTACCAGTCTGTTCTCTGTATTTAACAAGCCTGATTTTTTTTTTTTAAGATTTCACATATAAGTGAGATCATATGGCATATGTTTCAAACCCACATCTCTTGCACCTCCTGCATTGACAGGGGGATTCTTTACCACTAGCACCACCCAGGAACCCCCTAATCCATCCACATTGTAGCAAATGACAAGATTGCCTTCTTTTTTAATGGCTGAATAATGTTTCACATATATACATAACATGTTTCTTTCTTTTGAGGCATTTATTTATTTACTTGGCTGCACTGGGTCTTGGTTACGACACACAGGGTCTTCACTGCGATGCACAGGCGCTCCCCAGTTGTGATGTGGGCTGCAGGGCCCCTAGGCTCAGTAGTTGGGTCGCACGGGCTTGGTTGCCCTGCGGCATGTGAGATCTCAGCTCCCTGACCAGGGCTCGAATCCACATCCCCTGCACTGGAAGGTGGACTCTCAGCCACTGTACCGCCAGGGATGTCCCCACACCACGTTTTCTTTATCTGTTCATCCACAGATGGACACTCAGGTTTCTTCCACATCTTGGCTATTGTAAATAATGTTGCAGTGAACATGAGGCTGCAGAATATTTTCGAGTTAGTGTTCTTTTTTTAATTTTGTTTGGTTAAATACCCAAGAGTGGGACTGCTGGTTCATATGGTAATTCTATTTTTAAGTTTTTTGAGGAACCCCCACAGAGCTTTCATAGTAGCTGTACCAAGTTACATTCCCAGCATTAGTAGATGAGGGTCCTTCTTTCTCCACGCCCTCTCCAGTACCGGCCAGTACTGGAGATCATTCTTTTGGTGCCTCCGCGTTGTTTTGTGCCTGGGACTGAAGTCGCTGGGTCTCTGGCAGCACAGGTCTAGCTTTGGTGGGTTCCCCAAGCAGCTTACATGCCCCCTAGAGTAGGTGCCACGTTTGAACCACCTGTGTCCTTCCAGTTGTGGAGTGTATGTGGTTCTGTTTGTCTCTTTCACGGTCCTGGTGGGTGCCGGCATCTCCCTGTGTGCAGCCTCCCAGATGACCGATGACCTTCCACACACCATCGCCTTAGGCTGATCCTCTTTTGAAGTGTTTTGCCCACTTTTCATCGTGCTGTCTGTTTTTCAGTTGGTAGGTGTTATGTGTGTATCCTGATCCCAGTCCTTGAGATGTCACAAATAGCTACTCCCACTCTGTGCCTTACCTTTGATTCTGTTAATGGTATCTTTTCGTTAACAGTAGTTTTCCATTCGGAGAAGAAGGCAATGGCACCCCACTCCAGTACTCCTGCCTGGAAAATACCATGGATGGAGGAGCCTGGCGGGCTACAGTCTGTGGGGTCTCTAAGAGTCAGACACGACTGAGTGACTTCACTTTCACTTTTCACTTTCATGCATTGGAGAAGGAGATGGCAACCCACTCCAGTGTCCTTGCCTGGAGAATCCCAGGGATGGAGGAGCCTGGTGGGCTGCCGTTTATGGGGTCGCACAGAGTCGGACACAACTGAAGTGACTTAGCAGCAGCAGCAGTTTTCTATTAAGTTCAGTTTATCAGTCTTTTTCTTAATGTATAGATTTCTTAAGTTGCGGGTGTCCCAGGTGGCGCTAGCAGTAAAGAATCTTACCTGTCAGTGCAGGAAACACAAGAGGTATTGGTTCATTCCCTGGGCTGGAAAGATCCCCTGGAGAAGGAAATGGCAACCCACGTAAGTATTTTTGCCTGGAAAAGTCCATGGACAGAGAAGCCTGGCATGCTACAGTCCATGGGGTCATAAGAGTCATAAGTCCATGTGGACATGACTGAGCACACAGCACACCTAAGCTGCACTCCAAAATGAGTCTGTCTACAAAAAGTTTTGAAGATATACTCTGTTGTCTTCTTGAAGCCTTTTTATATATTCACATCTAGAATCCATCTGGAATTGATTTGTGTATCCCGTGAGGTGGGGGTAGAGGTTTGTGACCTTCATAAAGATTCCAGAGAGTTAATAGGACATATGGATCATGCAACATTATTTATTTTTGTCTTCCACCAAAATTATTTTTATTACCTTTTCTGAAAATACATACAAGATAACCTATTCTTTCTCTTGGCAACAAATAAAATATTGCACTGATTTATCATGAAAAAAAAAAAAAAAGCAGGGAATCCATCCTCACCAAGCTTGAAAAGTGAGTCATTCCTCAACCTTGAATAGTTGTCTTAAGCAAAATGATGTTCCCAGGATCCAAAGTTTGGTTTTGCCAAAGACGAAAGCGGAGACTCAGGTGAATGAGGGCAGAGGGACAAAACCTTGGTCTCAGCTCCGCCACACAACTGCCATTTCTTGGTGGCTGGACCCACTTATGGAAAGCAGCATTCGAGACGTTGTTGTCTCTGGGCAAAGACTGAATGTTTAGTCTTGGCAGCCCCGACCGCTGGTTCTCATGGAGGGCACCGCTTCCTCTCAAGGTCTGCGTCCTGGTCTCTGGAGTCCACGGCGTGGTTCCCGCGCTCCCTGGTGGGCAGCTCTCAGCAGGCTCGTGAGGTCCTGCAGTAGGAATCACAGCTTGTTGAACCTGGGCCCGTGGGCCTGGCGGCTGCCTCTGCCACACTATCCGTTGTTCTACACTGTGAGAAGAATTTCTTTTTGTTTCTTCTTTTCCTTCACGAGTGGGGTGTGCCTCTGGAGTTTCCTCTCTTACTACCGTCCCCTCTCCTTTCAGGAAGGTTCCCCTGAGTCTGTGGCCATTTTGTCGCCTGTGTTGGCCCTCCTCCTTCTGCACCACATACCTGGGACTGTCTTTCCTTGTTACTCCTCTCGCTTCCTAGTCCAGGCTGTTCTCTCTCTAACCTGCTTCTCTCAGTGGGGTTTTCATCTAGTGGGATTTTCCATAGTGTGAGGGCTGGAGTCCGGGTCAGCCAAGAGCATCCTCTGTCGTAAAGAACTCACGTTCATCTTCCTATTTCTGGGTTTTCACGGCCGGGGGCATCTCCCACCAGACCAGTGTCCAGGACTGGACCCTCTAGCACCACCTTGCTCTCCTCTTCATTGCTGAAAGTGTGGACCCTTTGACCCCTTTCCTGCCTTCTTTTCGGTACTTCCTTCAAGAGTCCTAATCTTGTGTCCCCACTTACAGAAGTTGCATCAGTGCGATTGGGAATACCTGCTTTATCTCTGTGTTTGTTCCCTCTCCCTCGCCACACCAAATCAATTGAAAGGAAAGTGCAAGCATGATGATGCTACCTTTAAATAAATACAGTGATCTGCATTACTTTAAAAGTAAGGATGCCCTTTTCTGTGCACACAGTTCTATCTTAAGTTGCTAAGAATTTCATAGTCAAAATTTCCCATTTCCCCTCTTATGTCCATTATAGCTATTTTTTGTTCTGACATCCAGTTCAGCGAAGTGAAGTGAAAGTCACTCAGTCGTGTCCAACTCTTTGTGACCCTGTGGATATACAGTCCATGGGATTCTCCAGACTGGAATACTGGAGTGTGTAGCCTTTCCCTTCTCCAAGGGATCTTCCCAACTCAGGGACTGAAGCCAGGTCTCCCACATTGCAGGTGGATTCTTTACCAGCTGAGCCACCAGGGAAGCCCAACATCCAGTCCAGGTGCAGGTATTATTTGCAATCATCTCTTTAGTCTCTGCTCTGAGGCTTGTCCCCTGCATTCTTTGATGATGGTGCCTTTTTGAAGAGACCAAGCGACTCGTAGACTGTCCCATGCTCTGTGTGTGTCTGATTGTTTCTGCACCTAGCTGTCGACCTCCTTTGTCCCCAGCGGGTCTTGCCCGCTGGCTGGGTGAGGCTGAAGGCTCCGTCCCTCTTTGGATCTGGCGTGAACACGTCCTGGTTGAGGGCTCCTGCTGCATGTGCATCCCATCGGAGGCACCAAGCTCAGTCTGTGTCACTGTGGGGGTCTCTATATCCTCCAAAAAAGACAGAACAAATGTTTAATACTTTCTCTTTAATTTCTAATTTTCAGAGTAATAACTTACTGTAACAGTTACTCCAGTAGTAACAGCTGAGGTTTTATATGTCTGGCTCTTTGTTTTGTCTTTGGAGTAGCACTCAGATCTCTCGGATGTTTATTTATTCATTGTTGCTAGTTTTTGATGCCCTAATTTCCCCTCATTTGGCCAGTGGTAGCCCTTCTGGTTGGCCTTGGTCTGTTGACACACTCTGGTTGGACTTGGCTGGGGCCTCGCTTTATGGAGCAGAAGTCTCCCATTCCCTGGGTCTCCTGTTTCTCCTGGGAGCCTGGTACTCAGACACTGTGAATGCGTGCTAGACAGAGGCCATGACCCAGATGTTTTGATCTGGATCTTAACTGCTTCTAGGCCTTTCCTTGGGCAGAGTTGAGGCATATATTAAAACATGACTTCACTTTGACATTTCTAATTCAAATTTAGAGGTTTTTCCTTACAATATTTTATTTGTATCTCTTTCCTCTTAATGTGACTACAAACAATATATGGCTGATGAAAGTTCTGTGGTCCTGGGCTGTCCCACAGGATGCAGAGTGAGTTAGTGCAGCCAAAAGCGTGTGCTGATCCCAATTCGATGTTCAATCAGATTTGCTTGTTTTGGTTTGTTTTCAGTTTTGTGTTTGCTTTCTTTCCTTCCTTTCTTTGTTTTCTGGCTGTGGCATGTGATTTGAGGCTCTTGGTTCTCTGATCAGGGATTGAACCCATGCCATGGCAGTGAAAGCACCGTGTCCTGACCATGAGATGGCTGAGGAATTCCCAGCTTTCTTTTTTGCTTTAATCTGTTGGAATATTTACATGGCTCAAAACACAAAACCATAGTTGAATATACACTCAAAGCCCCCTCCCGTCATCATCCCCTTAGATGGTCCCCACCTGCTCAGCCTCCTGGAGGCAACCTGGCTTCTAGTTTATGGCTTAAGCAAATATTTATATTTTTATTTTTCCTTTTTTCGTCTTCAAAAAGTAGCATACCAAATATATGTGTTCAGCATGGAAAGTTAGCTTTCCATCCTCCCGAGTTCTACTCCATGTAGAAACCACCTGCGTTGTTTTTGCAGCTACATTGTCCTGTGTGGGGTGCACGTCCTGTGGTTTATTCAACCATCATCCCACTGATGGAGGTTTGGGTCTTTCCAGGGTTCTGCTATTTCAGACAACAAGGCAATGAGCAGCTCTGTGTTTCTGGAGATTTCTGTGTCTGAAGGTGTGTTTGGGGGCAGATTGCTGGCAGTGGGTAGGATTGAACCTCCCCTCTGTTAACCTCCCCCACAAGATGGGTTGCTACACTTTAAAAAAAATGTAAGTATTTGTTTGTTCATCTGCATCAGGTCTCAGCTGCAGCACCCAGGATTGTCAGTCTTTGTCTCAGCCGGCGGGATCTTTAGTTGTGCCATGTGGACTCTTAGTTGTAGCCTGTGGGATTTAGTTCCCCTGCCAGGGACCGAACCCGGCCCCCCTGCATTAAGAGCCCAGAGTCTTAGCCACTGGACCCCCAGGGAAGTCCCAGGTTGCTACACTTTAGGATTTTTATAATCTCATTGATGTGAGATGAATGAAGTTGAATGTCTTTTGTCATTAGCAGCACATTTCCGTTACATTTTTCTATCAGATTTTTCATTTCTTTTGTCCCTGTTTGGGAATTCTGTTAGGAGGACGAGCCTATTGCCTGTGATGTAAATCACCAATATGATTTCTACTCTGTTGTTTGTCTTTTTGCTTTGCTTAGGGTGGGTTTTGCCATGTAAAGGTGTTTCTTTCCTGTAGTCTAATGCGTCGGTATTTTGTTGCTTCTAGAGTCCTGACTCATAGATGCAAGGGCTTTCTCTCCTTTGTAAGAGATTCGTGCATGCTTTCTTCTGGGACGTGTAGGTTTCATTTTTCATGTAGATTTCTGATCTCTGTGCAGTTTAATCCTGCTGTGTGATGGCAGATTTGGATCGGCTTTATCTCTTCCCAAATGTCTCTCCGATTGACCCAACACTATTTATTAAAAGATTTGTCTTTTCCCCAAGTAACTTGACAGCCACGCTTATCATATACCTTTTTTTTTTTTTTTAAATGATTCGGTGTCATTTTGGATTTTCTTGCTTGATCCATTAGCCCAGAGGTTGGCAAACTATTTTAAGGGCCAGAACAAAATATTTTAGACTTTCTGGCTTTACATATGATCTCTGTGTAATCACTTTCTTCTCCTTTTGATTTTTGTTTTCCTCAACACTTGAAAAAAGCCATTCTTACTTATTTCTTATTTACTTTTGGCTGTGTCGCGTCTTTGTTGCTGCACGTGGGCTTTCGCTAGTTGCAGTGAGCAGGCACTCCTCTTGGTTGTGGTGTGCGGGCGTCTCACTGCGGTGGCTTCTCTTGTTGAGGAGCACAGGCTCTAGGGTGCTCAGGCTGCAGTAATTGCGGCTCATGAGCTTTATTGCCCTTTAGCATGTGAAATCTTTGTGGACCAGGGATTGAATCCGTGTCTCCTGCATTGGCAGGCGAAGTCTTTACTACTGGACCATCAGTAAAGTCCTGTAAAAGCCATTCTTAGCTCACGGTGTGTTGGCCTGTGAGCCGTAATTTACCAGACTGTTAGAATGTCTGTGCACGAAGGTCACAGTGTTTATCAGAGGTGTTACGTTGTTCTTCCTTGCATGGTTCTCCTGGACATTCTTGCTGGTTTGGTTTCCCAGGTAAACTTCTTGGACTCACTGGAGTTCTGGAGCATTCACAGATGAATGGTGGGGATAACTGCCCTCACAGGATGGGAGCTGACCTTCCCCAGGAACGGGGATGTCTTTCCATACACTTATTTTGGCTTCCCTGTCTTCTGAAGACACGTAACTGTACCTCAAACAGGGTTTTCTATTTTCTTATTTTCTAATCAATTAAAGTTTGCATTTATCTTTATATTACCTTCCTTCTACTGTTTTGGAGATGTTCTCTATTGTCATTTGTTGCTTCATTCATTTACTGTAATTCTTTGGTTCTTGGGATATAAAGCCTTGAAGGTGCAGCAAGGATCCCCCCTGGGCTGGGGCGTGGTGTTTGTGACAGGGTGAGGGAGCTAAGCCTGGGAGCCTGAAGTGCCACTGCCCCTGGGAGTCAGTGGTCAGCTTCCCTGCAGACTTCTGAGTGGCATGGAGATGATGCAGGGTTCTTTAATGGGTGCTTTGGCACTGCCATGGGATGGACTGCAGGGAGCTTGGGCCTCAGGAAAGGCCACCAAGGAGCCAGTTGTCTGAACTGAACAGGAGTGAAGGGGTCCAAGCCTACAGTGGGGAGGAGTCGGGAACGTCCAGCACAAGGGGCCTTGGGCTGCCCCCAGACAAGGATGCCTTCTGTGTGTGACATGCAGCACACTGTCAGCTCCGGGCTCGGTGTGTCACCTGAGACCATGGCCCCATCAAGGCAGGGGCCTGTCCACCCTGTCCCCAACATGACCCCACACAGGGCCTGGGGCATGTACTGCATGCGAATTCATGGTTGTGGTGAGAGAATCTGCCTGCCGAAGGGATATGGTGATGATGGAGCCCAGCCGGGGTGTTGGGAGGATACGATGCCTGGTGGCAGCTTGGGTTGACGCGAGGAGGATCTGGCTGAGGAGGAAGATGCAGGGTCCAGCTGGGATGGGCTGCGTTCAGGCACAAGTGCAAGTCTGGGTGAAGGGTCAGTGCGGCTGGGGCTGTTGGAGGTGAGTGTGGAGGGCCCCCAGGGAAGGGTGTCTGTGGTGTCATTTGGGAAGTCAGCCCACACAGTTTGTGTCCTGGAGCTGGCAGTCTGACCAGTGCTTCTTATACTCCTTCTCTGCAGCCCAGGGGGCCCAGCAGGTGGGTGCTACTCGGTGCTGTGAATTTGACCTTCCACGTTTCCTGGTCCTCTTTCCAGTTCCCAGGGCACCTGGATGAGCAGCCTCAGGGTGGGTGTCATGAGACTGACCCAATGCCCAGGCTGCTTAGCTCTTGGAGCTGGCTGGTGGGGCTGGGGCAGGGCAGCAGGGTCCTTGACCTCCACTGGCCCTGACACTGGGGCCTGGCCTGCCATGTATGACATCATTCCCAACCCCTCCCGTGGCCTCTGTCCTGCTGCTCGGTGCACTGTCTTGCCCAGCACTGCCCCGGGGGTGGGGGGTGAGGTGAGCGGTACTTCTGGCTGGAGCCAGGGCCACGTGTCTGGACCTTTGTGTTCCCTGGACCCATCAGGACCACCCCTTATTCCCCCTCAGCCCCTGGTGGTGCTGTCCTGACCTGCTTGACTGCTCCCACTGCCCTGGCCTTCAGGAGAGTGGAGGGGGTGCTATGTGGGTGCCCATGGGCCGAGGCGGCTGCAGGGGGTGAGAGTCTAAGCCTGCCCGGGCAACTCAGGCTGCTGAGTGAACATCTGCCTTCCTCCCCAGATTTTGCTGTTGTTCAGTCACTGAGTTATGTCTGACTCTTTGAGACCCCTTGGCGGGACTGTAGCCCACCAAGCCTCCCCAGTCCTTCACTATCTCCTAGAGTTTGCTCAAATTCATGTCCATTGAGTTGGTGATATCTAACCATCTCATCCTCTGCCTCCCCCTTCTTTTCTTGCCCTCAATCTTTTCCGGCATCAAGGTCTTTTCCAATGAGTCGGCTCTTTGCATCAGGTGCCCAAAGTATTGGAACTTCAGCTTCAGTAACAGTCCTTCCAATGAATATTCAGGTGTGATTTCCTTTTGAATTGGTTTAATCTCATGGCTGTCCAAGGGACTCTCAAGAGTCTTCTCCAACACCATAATTTGAAAGCATCAGTTCTTTGATGCTCAGCCTTCTTTATGGTCCGACTCCTCACGTTATGCCTGACTACTGGAAAAACCATAGCTTTGATGATATGGACTGCTTTTAAAATGCTGCTATATGGTAGATGGAAAGGGAAGAACTGCTGTATTCAGTATGTTTCCCCTGATAGCTTACGAGTGAACGATGTCAGATTTGTGATCTCTGAAGAAGAAGATTTAGCTTTGGGACCAGGGACCAGGCATGATCACCCAAGAGCTTTTGTGTAGTAGAGTTTTGTTAAAGTGGAAAAGGGACAGAGAAAGTGTCTGACATAGACATCAGAAGGAGGATGGAGAATGCCCCCCTCATTAGCCTTAGGAAGGGAGCTATATACTTTTTAAATTGATTATTACAATAAATCAAAAGAATGTCTCAAGTTTGTAAAGATCTTACTATACCCACTCTCACAATTTACATTTTAAGCTGACAGGATCAGAACTGACAATAGAAAGATCTTACCAGACCCACTCTCATAATATATATTTTAAGAGAATAGGATTAGTCAGAAGGTTTTCAAGAAGGAGAAAGTGTCCTCGAGCAGGATTCATTGTTGTTATATAATCCTTGGTGGTGGTGGTTTAGTTGCTAAATTGTGGCCAACTCTTGGGTCCCTGTGGACTGTAGGCCACCAGGCTTCTCTGTCCATGGGATTCTCCAGGCAAGAATACTGGAATGGGTTGCCATTTCCTTCTCCAGGGGATCTTCCCGACCCAGGAATCGAACCCAGGTCTCCTGCATTGCAGGCAGATGATTTACTGACTGTGAGGAAAGCCCTTAGTACAGAGTTTAAGCTGAGCTGTTGTATAATCATCAGCTCTAGGCTTAAAGAAAAAAACACTTTATGTGACTAAGAAATGTAGAGAAAAAAGACATTTGTCCTTTCCTCCTCCTTGAGAATTCCAGACCCCTGTCTCCTCCTCAATAGCCACAGACCCCTCTCTCCTCCTGGGGGATCCTGAACATCTTATCAACCTGCCTAGGAATTGACTCTCTCACCTCCATTTTGCTCTTCCTGCACTTTAACTAATGGTGATTTCAGTGACGTTTTTGTTAATCGAGGATTAGCGATGATGCCACTTTGAAAAGGTGAAGGCAGGAGCCACAGTCCAGCTTCTGTCTCATATTGATAAGCCTGACACCAGGGGGACCCCAGAGAGGCCTGGGCTCCTGTAGGACTGAGTGTGTTGGGGTTGGGTGCTGACTTGGGGTGGGCTGAGCACTGTGTGCTAAGCTCTGTTTCAGTTTAAGCTCTGCACATGCCTGTGTGGAATATCCCAGTTTTTAAAAAACCTTAGTGAAGTATAGTTGGTTTACAGTGTGATGCTAGTTTCTGCTGTATAGCACAGCTGTTCAGTTGTACATATATATATATAGTTTTTCATATTCTTTTCCACTACGGTTTATCACAGGATATTGCGTATAGCTCCCTGTGTTATACAGTAGGACTTGTTAGTTACCACCCTATATGTAATAGTTTGCATCTGCTGGCCCCCCACTCCCAGTCCTTCCCTCCTCTGCCTCCTCTCCCCTTGGCAATCGCGAGTCTGTTCTCTATGTCTGTGCGTCTATTTCTGTCTTGTATCTGTGTTCACTTGTGTCCTATTTTAGATTCTGCATATGAATGATATTATATGATATTTGTCTTTCTGACTTACTTTGCTTAATGTGATCATCTCTGGGTCCATCCATGTTGCTGCAAATGGCATTGTTTGGTTCTTTTTAATAATCAAGTAATATTTCATTGTCTGAACTTGGCAATAAGGAGTTCATGATCTGAGCCACAGTCAACTCCTGGTCTTGTTTTTGCTGACTGTATAGAGCTTCTCCATCTTTGGCTGCAAAGAATGTAATCAATCTGATTTTGGTGTTGACNATGGCATCACTAACTCGATGGATGTGAGTTTGAGTGAACTCCGGGAGTTGGTGATGGACAGGGAGGCCTGGCGTGCTGCAATTCATGGGGTTGCAAAGAGTCGGACACAACTGAGCTGAACTGAACTGAGTATTCCATTGTATATCTATCTATTTCTCTATCTATTTATCACATCTTCTGTCTCTGGTGAATGTGCTAGTTTTTTTTAAAAGATATTTTGATGTGGACAATGTTTTAAAATTTTGAGTTTGTTACAGCATTGCTTCTGTTTTATGTTTTGACTTATTGGCCCTGAGGCATATGGGTCTTAGCTTCTGACCAGGGATCAGATCTGCACCCCTGTTTTGGAAGATGACGTCTTAGGCACTGGACCACCAGGGAAGTCCCTGAATGTCCCAGTGTGAACAGAAGTAGATGGCATTTCTCCCTAAATCCTTTGTATCAGGTTTCATATTCCCTGGCTGGCCCCATCAGGGCTTCTGTCCTTGCTCAGCATTGACTGTTTCACCAGGACTTGGTGAAACACATCTGTCTTATTTGAGGAGTAACTTACTGCATATATTGGAAAGAAATATAGTCTTCTGAACACTACTCTTCCTGTCGTTAATTTGGGTATTTTATAATGTTTTGATTAATATATTTATTAAGCTTTGGCTCTGCTAGAAGTGGAAATTCTTCATCATGCCCAGAGCAGAAAGTCCTCCAAGTATATAAAGATGATAAATGATTCCAGTTACTGTTGGGCCTGTTTGGGGCCTCTTTGCACAGGCTCTCCAGGCTTTCAGCGGAGGTACCTGGTGGACCCTGGGTTCCTGAGACCCGGGGAGCAGCGCTGGTTTGCTCGCTACCTGGCCATGCAGACCCTTCAGATCGATGTCTGGGATGGGGACTCCCTGCTTCTCATCGGATCAGCTGCTGTTCAGCTGAAGGTAGGTTTTTCCCATGGTCTCTCCTGCAAGGTCTGTCACCTGGCAGTGTTGGTCATTGCCCAGTGCTGGGCGTCGGCCTGGCTTCTTGGTTCACAGATTCAAACACTGCCGAGTCCTTGCCTTCTCCAAAGGAAGCGATGTTTACAGAGCCTAAACTCGATCATGCTAGCTTACATCTGCCCAGTCATCAGATCCTCAGTCGAGCAGGTAATGTTGGCTCTGCTCCCTCGACGGTGAGCATGGTAATTCCCTGAGAGCAGCAAGGGGTTGGCCTCGTTCTCCAGGGGCTGGGCCCGCCTGTCGAGGTGCACCCTCAGGATGGAGGACGCGATGAGTGAGTGACAGGCTGGGGAAGTATTTCCCGATGCCTATTCTCAGTTCCATGAATCATGAGAAGCAGAATCTCATCCTTTTTCTAACTGTGCTTTCTATTCTCCTCATAGGCTAAAACTGAAATCTACACATTAATTCAATTTTCTTCCCTGGGGCCTCTCCCCAAACCTTCCCTGTCGTGTGACCTGGACCCCAGAGGATCAGCATGGGGTCACACAGCAGCCTCTAGACCAGGCCCTGGTTCACATCCACTTGCCCACGTGCTGTCCTGAGAACTTGCCCCCCAACCCTCCACCCTGGGGTGGAGTGGAAGAGGATACAGGGCCATCCCTAGAGCTCTGGAATCTCTCTGTCCTTCATCCACTTTTCCCTCATCCCCTGTTTTTTTTAAAATTATTTATTTATTCTCATGGATCAGGTCTGAGTTCCGGCCTGTGGGGTCTTTCACTTTGGCGTGGAGTCTCTCTGGTTGTGCTGCTCAGGCTCAGTAGTTGCATCATCTGGGCTCAGTGTTTGTGGTGCTTGGGTCAGTAGTTGTGGTGCTCAGACTTAGTGGCCCCGCCACATATGGGATCTTAGTTCCCGCACCAGGGATTGAACCCATGGGTCCTGCCTTGCAAGGTGGATTCTTAACTAATAGACACCAGGGAAGCCCCACAGCTGTTTTCCTTCTGGATTCCAGCCACAGCCCCCCAGGTTACCCTGCCTGAGCCTTGCGTGGCTGGTCGCTGAGACCTGCAGGGCCGCTCCCATCCCTGCCTCGCTCCTCAGTGCCCTGCCCCCTGAGGAGCTCATGACTCTGGTAGTTGCATGTCCCCTTGCAGTGACTCTGACCCTGTGCTCTCCATCCCCAGAGAGCCACCTGCCCCTCCCTCCCTTCTCCCCTCTTTCAGCTGGCCCGGCTGCAGCTGCCCCCACCCCCGGGTCTCAGGGTCCATCCCTGAGTGGGTGACACCCCAGGGCAGTAGAAGGAGCTGGAGGCAGTGTGTCCACAGCACTGGGTGGGGTCCACGGCTGGAGAGGACTGAGCTAGTACCGTCCTACCCTTTATGGTTATTAGCTTTTGAAAAAGTCTCTGCAGTTTCTGAGGTGAGAAGCAATACCGTTTTTATTGCCATCGTTGCTCCCTGGGAAGCTGAGCATCACCTCTGGCCTTGACCAGTGTCCCTCTGGAGGGGTCTTCACCCCGTCCAGCCACCGAGACTCCTGAACCATGCCTGTGTTGGCATCAGGTGGACAAGCACTACTGAGCAAGCAGGGTCTACACAGCTGGAAGCCCCCAGACCTGCTAAGGAGGGATCTTGTCTGAGTGTGTCCACCCCAGAGACGGACAGAGGATGGATGCTGGGGGAACAGGGCCAGAATTCCAGAAGCGGGAACTTAACCTGGACCCACGCTTCTGTTGCTACGTGAAGTCGAGAGGCCTGGTCACCTTCTCCAGGCCATGCAGGAGAAGGGGCCCAGCCCTTCCTCCCTCCTGACCCCACTGCCCTTGGGCTCAGGCTGAGGACTGAGGGGTTAAAGTTGATTAGCAGAGAAGAGTGGGCTCCAGAATATCCTGGTACTTCCTGGGTCTGCCTGGCCTGGCTGTGAGCCTGGGTCTGGCCTGGAGACCTTCCTGACTTGGCTCCATCTGCCCTGTGATCCCTTCTTAGACCTGCTGCCCATCTTTCAGCCACTCTGGAGCGCTCCTGACCCAGGCCTGGCATGCCCCCTGCCTTCCCTGCGTGGAGGCCCAGTGGATACTCCTCAGGGCTCCCCTTGTCGTGCACATCCCGACTTCCCCTGCAGAGGGGCTGTCAGGCCTGCTCAGGTTTGCTGAACGAGTGGACCAGGATGCACTTTGTTAAAGACCTGACATCAGTCTTTGACATCGACGACCCGGGTTTTCAGAGCAGGTGGCCTCTGCCTCAGCCGCCCTCTAACCCAGGCCTTTTCCTCTGCAGCACCTCCTCCGCCAGGGGCGGCCGGCCGTGCAGGTCTCGCACGAGCTGGAGGTTGTGGCAACTGAATACGAGCAGGACGCCGTGGTGGTGAGTGGAGACATGACCAGGTTTGGCTGCGTCAAACCCATCGACGTCCACACTGTGGTGAAGGGCCAGCTGCACTTGACCTTGGCCAACGTGGGTAAGAGTCCCCAGCAGCTTGACTGTTGTTCCCGGGTAGCCACTCTGCTTCTCATTTGGGGCGTGAGCCCCCTCAGGACAGTGGCCACATGGGCAGCAGCTCTCAGTAGGAATTCAGCTCTCATTAGCTTGACCACTGAGTCTGTCCTTGACCACTGAGTGTCTATCATCCATCACTGAATGTCTGTCCTTGACCACTGAGTCTAGCCTTGTTCACTCAGTGCCTGCCATGATCCCAGAGCCTCTGTTCTCGGCCACTGAGCCTTCCCTGGCACTGGTCGTTTGGCGTTCCTGACACCTGGTTGGGGTTTGGGATCGTTTGCTGTCTTGGTCTTGCCCAGGTTCCGTTTCTGGTACTGAGCCTGGGGCATCTCCGTGATGATCCTCATATAAGATGCCTGGCTTCAGGAGAGAGCTCGGTCAGCTCATAGCACTGCCTCATCGTGGGGGAGAGACAGAGAGCTGTTCCTAAGCTCCACACGCACAGCTTGGGGAGAGGAGCAGAAGGACAGAGGAGCAGAGGGACAGAGGAGCACAGGGATGCTCTGCTTCAGAGTCGAGCACCTTGACCTCATGTCAGATGGTGTCCCAGTAGCTGCTTGGCAGAGGCGCCGAGGAAAGCCCTCTCTAGCCTTGGCATGGTCTTGCCTGGACATTCTCAGGTCTTCACTAAGCCCCTTATGGGATACGGGACGTTAGGCCTGGCAGGCCTGCCTGTGCCTGCCTCAGAGCAGAGGGCAGCATGAGCTCCATGGGGCCAGTGACCAGCCCACTCCGTCCCCTCCAAGGTACCATGGGAGGACTGAAAGCAGGACACCGCCAAGCCATGGAGGCTTCTGGACTCCAACCTCTCTGTCACTTTCTTGAGGAATTTTCCATTCCTCACAGCCCAGCCTGATTTCAGAGCCTGCAGCCCCATGGGCCTCACTGACGCGTGCGGAGAGCCGGAGCCAAGCAGCGGGAGCCAGCGCAGAGCTCATTAAGCCAGGTCTGAGGCTTCTGCTTGCTTGTTTACAGCTGTCGGATCCAAGGCAGCTTGGAAAACAGACAATATGGAAACAGCAAAACTCAATTAGGTCCTAGAGAAATAAATGAGCCGCATGTGAGGAGCAGACATTATTCAAAAGCGCCCACGACAGAGGGGAGTTGCTAGAAGCCTCCTTCTGCCTCTGAGATTGTGTTGGCTATTTTTATATTTAATTCACCAGCCCACAAATATGCAGTGACTCCAGGTTTTAAAATCTTATCTTTGGAAGAAAGATTAGCTCCATTATATGTTATCTTAAATTGTCATTTTCATACTTTGCCTGCAAGACAGAGATAAGGCGGTGGGAAGGAGCCTGAGACAGCCAGCCTGGGAGGCTGCGCTGTCGCCGAGCAGGGATGGATAACAAAGCGCCGAAGCTGCACGCAGCCCACTTGTACGAAGCGGCCGCACCGTGCTTTCCTGTGTACAGTCTGCGGTTTTTTGGAAAAAGAAAAATAAAAGTGTCATGGCTTTTATTTCTTTATAAAACTGGTTATTCTGAGCTGAGCAGCAGGCGCGGGCTGGCAGAGGCGGTAATGGCAGTGTGGGCCTTTTGAGGGGATAGAGGTGGGGCCAGCAGCCACCCGGACGGCACCCGGGCCTCTGTGTTCACAGCTGAGTTCAAGTGTGAGGCTGCAGATCAAGGCATGACGCCCGGGTCCCCGGGAATCTTTCTGTGGCAGGGGGTCGTCCTTGTGCTCTGTGGCTTCTAGGCTCAGACGAGCGTTTTGACACTCCTTTTGTGCCAGGCGCTTCTGCTGCTTTATCCTGGTGGCTCAGACAGTAAAGAATCTGTCTGCCCATGCAGGAGACCTGGGTTCGATCCCTGGATTGGGAAGATCCCTTGGAGAAGNTTTGAGGGGATAGAGGTGGGGCCAGCAGCCACCCGGACGGCACCCGGGCCTCTGTGTTCACAGCTGAGTTCAAGTGTGAGGCTGCAGATCAAGGCATGACGCCCGGGTCCCCGGGAATCTTTCTGTGGCAGGGGGTCGTCCTTGTGCTCTGTGGCTTCTAGGCTCAGACGAGCGTTTTGACACTCCTTTTGTGCCAGGCGCTTCTGCTGCTTTATCCTGGTGGCTCAGACAGTAAAGAATCTGTCTGCCCATGCAGGAGACCTGGGTTCGATCCCTGGATTGGGAAGATCCCTTGGAGAAGGGAATGGCTGTGCACTCCCGTATGCTTGCCTGAAGAATGCCATGGACAGAGGAGCCTGGCGGGCTACATCCATGGGGCCGTAAAAAGTCGGACACACTCAGCAGACCAACACTTCCTTTTCCTCATTTAGAGATCTCGGGATGTTTTATCCTGGGATCCTGCTTGTGCGTGTGACCATTGTATCTAAGGCCTCCTGAGGGACCAGGGGCTGCCTTGGCCCCTGGCTCCACGGTCAAGTACTGGTGCCCTCGGGTGTCAGTAATGCCTAACACGGCTCTCGACATCACTCGGGCTTATGGGAGCACCGGGTGCTGTGGACTTTGATGGATGACCTGGGTTTGGGGTTGAGCAGTGTGATCACTATGCATGGTGGAAGGCAGGGCGGCTGCCCAGCTGCTTTGGGAGCCCTGCAGATGTGAGGGTGTCTTGGCTTCATATACCCTGGAGAAGGAAATGGCTACCTGCTCCAGTATTCTTGCCTGGGAAATCCCATGGACAGAGCAGCCTGGCGGGCTACAGTCCATGGGGTTGCAGAGTCAGACTCGACTGAGAGGCTAGCACACACTGCTCCATAGCCATGTGTTGATCGCCAGCTGTAACTTTCTGTCTCAAGGACAGGGACAAAAACCTCAGCAATTTCAGGTTGCAAATTGTGCCCTGATGAGACGTGGCACCTTCACGCCATGTGGTCCTGGAGCACGTGTGCAAATGTAAATCCAGTTTCTCAAAATTACTACCTTTTCTAAACAAGGGCTTCTCAGGTGGCGCTAGTGGTAAAGAACCCATCTGCCGATGCAGGAGACCTAAGAGACAGGTTCAGTCCCTGGGTCGGGAGGATCCCCTGGAGAGAGGTGTGGCCACCCGCTCCAGTATTCCTGCCTGGAGAGTCCCGTGGACAGAGGAGCCTGGAGAGTTGCAGTCTATAGGGTCGCGAAGAGCTGGATACGACTGAAGGGACTTAGCACCAGCACGATAGCGTGTTCCTAAGCAAACCGACGCTCCAAATGCAAAGACAGTGGGAGGAAGTGATCAGGAAGCCCCGGACGGCCCTCGTCTGTGGGGGAGGTAACCTCATGTGCTGTGGGGTCACACGCTGTGGTGATGGTCGGTCCCCCTGAGAGCCGGAGCTCCAAGGGCACTGTCACCTGCCCCCGCGAGCTAGTGGAGCAGATTTGGGCTTTGCTGCAGTTCCCTGGGTTTCTGTGGGTCTCAGTGGAGCTATTATCAGGCTCACAACATGCCTGCCTCCTTTCAACTGGATCTGGGCGGACCACAGGCCTCCTTGCCCACGACCCAGGGACCCACTCGCTGCAGGATTAAGGTGGTGGAGAAAGCCACGGCAGTGGGCCCTCAAGGGCACTGTAAGTTCTCCCTTGTGATGTTTGCCCTTGACCCAGCACAGCTGTGGGAGGACTCAGGAAGGAATTGCTACACTGGCCATTCTAAGAGCTTGTTTGGCCTCAGAATTCTGCCATCTTGGACGTCAGGGGATGAAGCTGACCTCAGATGTGAGAGCCTCTCTGAGTGAGGAGGGGTCAATACCAGGTTCCTTTCTCAGGGAGGAGGTTCACAATCCTAGGACAGTAGCGGCTGTCAGGTCAAAAATAGGTCCCCTGGAGATGAGAACAATGCTCAGTGGCTTCAGTTTGCAGGGGAAGATGGAAGACCCCTGGGAAGGGTGTAGGGGCAGCTGGGGGGATGAGAGTGGACGGTAGGGCAGCTTCCTGTTGGTTTCCGGAGCAACGACAGAACAATTCTGACCGCCGACGCTGTGGGGCTGCCGCTGCCTCCAGGGACTCTGGGCCATGGACTCCTACACCTGTCCATGCGGCCGTTTCCCCAGGAGGATATGGAAGAAACCGAACCTCCAGTTTGCCAGGACTGCATCTGAGTGTGTGGTGGCTGGGTAGGTGCGGAGGCAGCTCCTGTCACAAGAGGGGAGGCAGGAAGGCCTCTGGGAGCCGAGATTCCCAGAAAATGCTCAAGAGGACCAGAGTGAAAGCTCTCCGAGGGCAGGACTCGCTCACTGTGTCACCAGCCTTTAAACTTTGTCACGTGAATTGCTCCTTGACTGACCAGAGATGATTTCTGTCTGTCGTCTTTATTTTTGGCCCTGCCACATGGCATGAAGGTTCTTAGCTTCCCAACCAGGAGTCGAACGCTGTGCCCTCTGTCATGGAAGCTTGGCGCCTTAACCACCAGGGAGGTCCCTTGGTTTTTCATTTCTGAATCTGGCCTTTCCCATGCCCACAGCAGGCCTTTGCCTCATTCATCTTTTGGGGGGATGGTCTGCTGTCACACTGACGTGTTTGGGTTCTCCAACTGCAGTTCCAGGGTCTGCTGCTGTTCCTTGGGGGTCTGGGGGTGGCGGCCACCCTCTGGAGCAGTGCAGGGACCTTGACCTCCCTTGGAAGGATGGCTGCCCTTTTTCCAGCCTTGGCTGAGAACAGCCCAGAGAGAGTTCCCGTCAGGTTGCTGGAGACACAGACCCCACCTTTGTCCCTGAGAGGATGAGCTGACACCTGCGGGTGGGTGAGCGTGCTGATGCTTGGGCCCTGCGCTTGCCGTGAACAGCAGCCTCCCGGCAGCATGTAGACTTGCAGGGGTGGGGCTGAAGGGGGCTGCTGAGCTGAGCAGGAGCGTCACCCTCTCCCCTGGGTCCCAGCCAGGGGGCAGTGTCCCCTTCTAACCCCTCCCAGAAGGACCACCAGACACCCCAGACTGCTGGTGTTCAGCTCCCAGCTGGAATCAGAGAGAGTAGCGTGTCTTGTGTTTGGTGGTTGTTTCCGGGTCTGACAGCTGAGCTCTGTCTGCCTCACCTTGAGGGTGTCAGGTCCATGCAGAGAGGTGGTGGTCCCGAGGACAGGGCCCATCTACCCAGGCGAAGCATATCTGTGGCAAACACTTGTCATCCCTGGGACCAGACGACTCTGGAAGTAGTGAAGCCTGCCCTGGTTCAGCTGGAGGGAAGTAGGGCTGGGCCTTGGGACATGCTGTCCCTTGAAGCCACTTTGTCTCCTCCAGAGCTCTTTCAGCAAATAGCCCCCAGGCCTCGTATGGAGTCTCCTCTCCTCTACCCCCAGGGGCCCTGTATGAGGGCTCCTCTCTCCCCAGGTGGCCCTGCATGGAGGCTTCTCTCTCACCCAAGGGCCCTCTATTGAGGCTCCTTCCCCCTTCCCCCAGGGGCTCTGTGGGGGTCTCCTCTCTCCCTGGGGGTGGGGGTCCACATGGAGACTCCTCCCCGCCAGGAGTTTTTGGGCACAGATGTTGCAGAAGGGTACAAAGGCCTCCTGCAGCAGCATGACACCCGAGGGCTGACGACAGAGTCTGTGACCATCCTAGAGCACGAGGCTGGGCTCCCAGGGACCTGCCTTGAGGGTCCTGAGCCCCAACTCCTCTCTGGAGAGCAGATGGCTGCTCAGGGAAGGAGAGGAGGTGTGGACCTGGAGAGCAGGGTGCTCAAGGGAAAACAGGCCTCTGCTGGCCACCCACCAGCTTTGTTGCAAAACAAATTCAGGCCAAGAGTGGAATGTGGGGATGTTGGTGGGTCAGGGGGTATTTGAAGCCAGATCTCCTTATCAGGGGTGTATGTGTGTCAGACTCTTTTCTGATATTAATGTCCTGTGCGGGGTGGTGTGTGTGGGGGATGTTTTCATACAGGTCACTTGTGTGAACAGAGAGTGAGGAGTCCCAGTTCCCTGCCACCTTCCAGGTCGAGGATCATCTCAAATGATGGAGTCGGCAACTTCATGGGAGGCAGCCTCCTGACACCTGGGGGCCCCAGATGTGAGTGGAGAGGGCAAGGAACCTGTGGGTGGGAAGGGAGGGTTGTGCTTGGTGTGATGGGCCAGGGGGTGGGATGGAGTGAGGGAAGGGAGGCTGTGTGTGTGTGTGTGTGTGTGAATGAGTGTGAATGCGTGTGCAGGTACACACGTGTGAGGCTGTGTGGTGCCCACTGTCCTCGATCTGGGGGTGGACTGGTGGCTCAGTGTCTGGCTTAGTGACCTGCAGGCCATGTTGAGTCACCATGCCCATCCACCTTGCCCTCTCCAGATGGTGGAAGCCACTGTTATTCTTCGGAGTTCATAGTCCTGTGAGTGATGTTTGTTTTTAGGCAGCTGCTGCTTTGTGGGGGAAGAGGAAAGGAAGAAAGGTCAGGATAAACAGAGACTGATTTTTAAAACTAGTTAGAAACTCCTCATGTCGGAAAGAGAAGAATAAACCAGTTAGGAAACTTGGGCAATAAAGACCTGGGCTTGGTGAAAATCTTGCATAACTGGGAAGATTTTGTCGAATGACCCACAGACCTAAATGTCAGATACTGTCCTTGGAATGAAAAGTGGAGGGTACCCTTAGAAAAGCACCCCCCAAATGTTGTGGGTCATCTTATGTGAATCCAAAACCACCATGAGCTTCTTGTGTTGATGGCCCTTGATGTTGTTGGCCTTGAATCTGTGCCCCGGGTGGGAAGTCAGAGGTGAGAGGCTCAGAAGGAGGCCTCCAGAATCCCACAAGTCTCCTGGAACTTCAGCCCAAACTTTGTGGGTCCTCCTCATTCTTCCCAGGAGAAGGGCCTGTGTACATTCAGATGCTCTAGGGGGTCTGCACTGCATGAATCAGGCAACTCATTTTAATGTCAGAGAAGCTGAGGCAGAGAGGTCAGGTGATTTGGCCAGTGGCGTGGTTAGGGTTGTGAACCAGGACTAGAGTCTGGATTCCCTGCTTTGGGTCTAGTGCTTCTCTAGCCCCAGATGGTCTCTCTGGCCACCCAGAGGATGGATGGAGAGCTAGGTGATGGAGCAGGAAGTCCCCATCCCTGGGAACCAGTGGGAGTTCAGTTCAGTTCAGTCGCTCAGTCAAGTCCAACTCTTCAGGACCCCATGGATTCCAGCAGGTCAGGCCTCCCTGTCTATCACCAATTCCCGGAGCTTGCTCAAACTCACGTCCATCGAGTTGGTGATGCCATCCAACCATCTCATCCTCTGTTGTCCCTTTGTCCTGCCTTCAGTCTTTCCCAGCATCAGGGTCTTTTCCATTGAGTCAGTTCTTTGCATCAGGTGGCCCAAGTATTGCAGCTTTAGCTTCAGCATCAGCTCTTCCAATGAATATTCAGGACTGATTTCCTTTAGGATTGGCTGGTTGGATCTCCTTGCAGTCCAAGGGACTCTCAAGAGTCTTCTCCAACACCTGCATCAATTCTTTGGCACTTAGCTTTCTTTATGGCCCAACTCTCACATTAGTACATGACTACTGGAAAAATCATAGCTTTGACTAGATGGACCATTGTTGGCAAAGTAATGTCTCTGCTTTTTAATATGCTGTCTAGGTTGGTCATAGCTTTTCTTCCAAGGAGCAAGTGTCTTTTAATTTCATGGCTGCAGTCACCATATTTAGTGATTTTGGAGCCCAAGAAAATAGTCTCTCACTTTTTCCATTATCTCCCCATCTATTTGTCATGAAGTGGTGGGACCAGATGCCATGATCTTAGTTTTCTGAATGTTGAGTATTAAGGCAACTTTTTCACTCTCTTCTTTCACTTTCATCAAGAGGCTCTTCAGTTCCTCTTCACTTTCTCCCATAAGGATGGTGTTATTTGCATATCTGAGGTTATTGATATTTCTCTTGGCAGTCTTTATTCCAGCTTGTGCTTTATCCAGCCCAGCATTTCACATGATGTACTCTACATGGAAGTTAAATAAGCAGGGTGACAATATACAGTACACAAAAGTACTCCTTTTGTACTTTAGAACCAGTCTGTTGTTCCATATCTGGTTCTAACTGTTGCTTCTTGACCTGCAGACACATTTCAGGAGGCAGGTCAGGTGGTCTGGTATTCCCGTCTCTTTAAGAGTTTTCTGCAGTTTGTTGTCCACACAGTCAAAGGCTTTGGCATAGTCAATAAAGCAGAAGTAGATGTTTTTCTGGAATTCTCTTGCTTTTTCGNAAATAGTCTCTCACTTTTTCCATTATCTCCCCATCTATTTGTCATGAAGTGGTGGGACCAGATGCCATGATCTTAGTTTTCTGAATGTTGAGTATTAAGGCAACTTTTTCACTCTCTTCTTTCACTTTCATCAAGAGGCTCTTCAGTTCCTCTTCACTTTCTCCCATAAGGATGGTGTTATTTGCATATCTGAGGTTATTGATATTTCTCTTGGCAGTCTTTATTCCAGCTTGTGCTTTATCCAGCCCAGCATTTCACATGATGTACTCTACATGGAAGTTAAATAAGCAGGGTGACAATATACAGTACACAAAAGTACTCCTTTTGTACTTTAGAACCAGTCTGTTGTTCCATATCTGGTTCTAACTGTTGCTTCTTGACCTGCAGACACATTTCAGGAGGCAGGTCAGGTGGTCTGGTATTCCCGTCTCTTTAAGAGTTTTCTGCAGTTTGTTGTCCACACAGTCAAAGGCTTTGGCATAGTCAATAAAGCAGAAGTAGATGTTTTTCTGGAATTCTCTTGCTTTTTCGCTGATCCAGCAGATGCTGGCAGTTTGAGCTCTGGTTCCTCTGCCTTTTCTAAATCCAGCTTGAACATCTGGAAGTTCACAGTTCACGAACTATTGAAACCTCGCTTGGAGAATTTTGAGCATTACTTTGCTAGCTTGTGAGATGAGTGCAATTGTGCCATAGTTTGAGCATTCTTTGGCATTGCCTATCTTTGGGATTGGGATGAAAACTGACCTTTTCCAGTCCTGTGGCCACTGCTGAGTTTTCCAAATTTGTTGGCATATTGAGTGCAGGACTTTCACAGCATCATCTTTTAGGATTTGAAATAGCTCAGTTAGAATTCTATCACCTCCACTAGCTTTGTTCATAGTGATGCTTTCTAAGGTCCACTTGACTTCGCATTCCAGGATGTCTGGCTCTAGGCGAGTGATCACACCATCCTGGTTATCTGGGTCATGAAGACCTTTTTTGTATAGTTCTGTGTATTCTTGCATCTTTTCTTAATATCTTCAGTTTCTGTTAGGTGCATCCAGTTTTTGTTAGGTGCATTCTGTTTCTGTCCTTTATTGAGTCCATTTTTGCATGAAATGTTCCTTTGGTATCTTTAATTTTCTTGAAGAGATCCCTAGTCTTTCCCATTCTACTGTTTTCCTCTAGTTCTTTGTATTGATCACTGAGGAAGGCTTTCTTATCTCTCCTTGCTGTTCTTTGGAACTCCGCATTCAGACGGGTATATCTTTCCTTTTCTCCTTTGCCCTGTTTTCTTTTCTTAGCTGATTTGTAAGGCCTCCTCAGACAACCATTTTGCCTTTTTGCATGAGCAGTATGAAGCCAAAAAGGTGGGAATGGGTTTGTAAAACCCATGGCAAGGGCCTGGCAGGTCAGGGGTTCCTCAGGGCAGTGCAGGGAGTTACAACAATGGGGATTTGTTGAAGGGATTGAGAGCCTCTAGGGTCATTGGTCTTCCGATCCCTATTTTGATCAAAACCAGAGGGTAGGGATGCTCCACCAGAAGCCGTGTCTCCACCTCCCAGCAAAGTTCTGGAAGCAGGAAGTTGTGCCGAGCTCTACAAGGCGCTTCCTGACTTCAGCAGTGTGGTCCCGCATGGTCACGCTGGAATTTCATTTCTGGTTTCATTGGAACCAGGAAAGTCATTTGTCGAGGTGATGCAGTCTGAACAAGCTGGTCGATCACCCCCAGCCTTGCTTGTCTTCCACCCTTGCCCCTCCTTGTGGGACTGCGGGCCTTGGGCTGCTCGAGCCTGATCCAGATTGGAGCTCCCATCGCCGTGGAGCTGGACCCCAGACACGGTCACGTGCTCTTTTGGAGTGACAGTGTGAGACATCTGCACCATCTCATGGCACCTGGAACCTGGAAATAGTGCTTGTCTCTGTTGAGGGAGGATGAGGGCACTGCAGCAGGAGGTGGAGACACATGAGGACGGGGAGTGGGTGCCCCGCCAGCGGAGTTCAGGCTCGGGGTTACATCCTGTGGTTCTGGGGGTGCCTGGAGGAAGTACCCAGTTCCAGGTCGGGGGCTTCCTCCCACCTCTTGCCTGTGCCTGGTTTCGTGATTGCCCAGGAGTCTGCGTGTCAGCTTGTGATGTGGCTCGTGCACATGTCACAGGAGCGCCACGGACGGGAGGAAGGCAGTGCAGTGCTCCTGCCTGCCGGGGCCTGGCCTGCCTGCTGCAGCTTCTGTTTGTCAGCTGCACCACTTTCCTTTGGGTCCAGAGTTCCAGTAGAACCCCCAGGGGAGATGGTGCGTGGGGGCCCCACCAGTCAGAGGAAGCAGGTGCAGAGCAGTGGGCTTGGAATGCAAGCCAGAGGGGTCCAGTCTTTACCCACCCTGGCAATCCAGGGGCGTCAGGCTGAGGGACAGGACTCATCAGAGCCCCCTATTCCTGATCTGAACTTAGGGCTTGTGACACCCCCACCCAGGTGCGTTTGAGGACCTGCCAGACCATGTGCCTGAGTTCAGAGTGGTGCCGGGTGTTGAGGTTGCTCACTGGAGGGGCTGGGGGTGAGCAGGGTCATGGGCCTGGGCAAGGGTGTCTCGGGCCCTGGGGCATCCTGAGAGCATGAGCCTCTGCAACACTGAGCTCATACGTTTGTGTTCTGGGACCGAGACCAAATCCCCTCTATGTGAGAGGCTGGAGAAGGAAAGGATGCTGATTAGGGCAGGATGCACCATTTCCACCCGTGTCAGTACCCCAGGGTTCATGAGAAGCTGGGGGCTTTCTGGACTCCCTCGATGGGTGAAGTGCACTGGTAGGCACAGAGCCCTGGCTGTTTAGAGAGCGCAAACTCTGCCCTTTAACCTCTGAGCCTCTCTTTGAACCTTCCAGCAGTGAAAAATGTGGTCCAAGCCCAGAAGCTGGCCGATGTGGACAGCGAACTGGCCGCCCTGCTCTTCACACCCTCAAGACCGGGGGCCCGGGGGCCCCAGGGCATCGGTCAAGAGGGGGATGCCGTCCGCAGGCGCAAGCTGGAGCGCATGAGGGCCGTGCGACTGCAGGAGTGTGGATCGGAGCCGGGCCGCCGCGGGCGGGGTGTGCTGGTGAGGCTGGGTCCCGGGTCCCCCGGCAGGAGCGGGCAGGTTCACCGGAACATTGCAGGAGCCACCCTGTCCCTTCTGCGTCCTCGTTACAGAACATGAGAGACTCAACTTCTCAGCCATTAGGGGAGGTTTTTAAGCCAGAATTATGGCAGTGCTTTGAATAAAGACCAATTCCTGGGCTCCATTCCAGTAAATTGCTGGTGCAGGGTAGGGTCCTTGGAGCCTAAACTTTTAAAACAGCTCCAAGAGGTATTCTGAGGGTTCCCCAGGTTGGGGAGCAAAGTCATGAGGACTTTATATCACAGGTATCAGAGCAACTGTGATGATCAGAATTCCAACTTTGGACTAAAAATCTAAGTAAGACCCTGTAGTATTTTGCAGCTAGGAAACAGAAGATGGTTGTACTTTATGAGTTTATGGGATGAGGAGCCCACAGAGGTCCTAGGGGCCTCTACATCAAGGCAGGTGGGTGTCTGAACAGATGGCAACCTTCTCCAGCCAGGCCTGTGCCCATGGCCTGTTGGACACAAACAGAGTTGCCATGCCTGGCCCTCACTCGGTGCCCACAGGTGGGCAAGGAACCAGCCTGAGTTGGTAGGGGGAGAAAGGGCTTGGAGTGCATCAGGAGGGGGTGTGAGAGGGGACATGGCCGGGTGGGGCCCCGACAGCCAGTAGACCATGGGAGCCGAGCATGGCAGCATCTTGCTGCTGTAGAGCAGGGCTATGGCTGTGAGGATGCCTCGAGGGGAGGCTGTCCCAGGGCTGGGCCAGGGCCAGGCCTCCTTCCGGGCCACAGGCCACTCCATCCACTGCCTCCTGCGCAGCCTCTGAGGGCCGACTCAGCTGCTACTCGGCGACGCCAGGGGTCCCAACCTCTGGGTGGCTGGCCACACGCACGGCAGGTCCTCTGCCCGACAACTGCCAGTGCTGTTGTTACATCATTTTTATGATTAATTTGGCTGGTTTCCTCTTATTTGATATGTTCTGATAGAGAAAATCAACAGCTCAGAACCCTTGTTTTGAGTATAGTAGTAAATTTAGAAGTAACTGGATTTCCAAATACAAGAAAATTTTCTGCTAAATTGTGATGATTTCCTGGGATCATAGCCCTGGAGAATTTTGAGGTGAAAGTAACCTGATTTATCAAATATACGGTAGTCTCTCTCCCTTCCAGAGCTTTCTGGAAAGATTCCCATGTTTGAAGCAGAGATCGGAGAAGGCAATGGCAACCCACTCCAGTACTCTTGCCTGGAAAATCTCATGGATGGAGGAGCCTGGTGGGCTGCAGTCCATGAGGTCGCTAAGAGTCGGACACGACTGAGCGACTTCACTTTCACTTTTTGCTTTCATGCATTGGAGAAGGAAGTGGCAACCCACTCCAGTGTTCTTGCCTGGAGAATCCCAGGGACGGGGGAGCCTGGTGGGCTGCCGTCTATGGGGTCGCAGAGTCGGACACGACTGAAGCAACTTAGCAGCAACAGCAGCAGCAGCAGAAGCAGAGATAGAAGTTCTGTGAAGTCACTGGGTCCTCGGGAAGAGTCAGCAGGCACTGTGTCCTGGCTGACTCTGCACATGTGTAGCTCATGGACCTGTGTGGTTCCATGGATCCCAGGAGCTGGGGGTCATGCAAGGACAGTCAGGAGACAGCTAGGGGTGCAGCTTTCTTTCCCTGATGGTCAGACTCAAGGCTGAGGGTCTCTGGCTTCTGGGGGGCGGTGGTTGGCATGGGGCCAGGAGTGCAGAGTCAGAACCTCTGCTGGGTCCTGGGGCAGCCACAGCTTCCATGTGAGGGGCACTCGGCTTACCCTGTGCCCAGTGCCCAGGTCAGTGGCTGCCCTAGTGACTGCTGTCAGTCACCACCTCCTCTCTCTGGTGCCTTAGGGTTGCCTCTCACACTAGCAAATTGGTAGCACTAGTCCCATGTTCCGTGTTGTCAGACCACGCCAAGTGCCACGGAAGAGAGGGCTTTACTTTCCAGAAATGCTAGTGCGTGGTTCATAAGTGTCCCTGCGCTGGTGGGTGGCATGCCCACCTCTGGACCAGTCTTGGGGCCGCAGTACCAACTGCTACCTCTGGGAGTCTGAGTGGTCCAATACGTGTCATCAGCTTTGCCTGCGTGGGTTCTGAATTAAGAAATAAGACAGAACTATGGCAGAAAAAGACCAAGACATCACCTCTGTTTTACTGATGGCTTTCAGCATATCTGATGACTCAGATGGTAAAGAATCTGCCTGCAGTGTAGGAGACCCAGGTTCAATCCCTGGGTCAGGATATCCCCTGGAGAAGGAAATGGCACCCCACTCCAGTATTCTTGCCTGGAGAATTCCATGGACAGAGGAGCCCGTGGGCTATAGTCCATGGGGTCGCAAGTATTTGGACATGACTGAGCTACTAACACTTTCACTCTTCACTTCTCCAGTTATAAAGGTGATACTGAAGGACTGGCTCTTGTGTGTATGAGACTGAGCTGGGTTAAGAGTCCAGGTGGTGCCAGGCAGCTGCAGGTGGTGCCAGACGCTTCAGGCGGGTCTATCCTTTCCAGCCTTTCCCCCTGGCCTGGAGCAGTGTGGACACCTTATGCCCTGGGCCAAACTGCCTCTGTCTGTGGCTTTACCCACCAGCCTGCAGTGAACTGGGGAGTGCCCGTCGCTGTGCTCATCTGGGCGATCAGTCTGAAGATGGGATGGCCCTACGCCCATCTTCACGGGGCCTGTTCCCCAGAGTCCTCGTCCTGGGGCCTCTAACTGGTGGACAGTACAGGCTGTGTCCCCTCCATTCTATCTCAAGTCCAGGTTTAAAAGCCCAGCTCTGTTTGTTTCTCACCCTGAATTAGGTCTGACTGTGGTGTCCAGCCCAGCCTGGCAGAGGTTCCATTCCACAGAGAAGCTCTGGTCATAAAATGCCCACATAGGGAGGTCTCAAGTATCAACACTCCTCCGTGTTTGGAGCCCCTCGCAGTCTCCCCAGCACATGGCTTCTCCCCAGGTCCTGGCCTTGAGGTCCGATGGGCCTCACTCTTCACTACAAGGCGCCCAAGAAAAATAAGCCCACCTCCAGCCTCTAACACACCTGGGGTGGCCAAACCCATGGAAATATGAAGCATTTGAAGAAGGAGGTGGACAAAGGACCCATGCCAAGGCCCGCCATGGCAGCGTGTGTGGGTCTGGACCCTGACCCAGCTGGCGGTCAGGCAGGCCTGGCCACAGCCCCTCCTGGTGACTCTGCTTGCCGACAGGACTCCTGCTACCACTGCTGCAGACCTGGCGGGGGAGCCGGTCACATATCTTAGTTTTAGGGCTATTCTCTCCTCTTTTCTGTGTGGGCAGACCTCACCTCCGGTGGGTACATCACCTGTGGGCAGAGGGAACCAGAGCTGGGGCAGGCAGGCAGCCCCATTCTCTGTCCCCTGGGGCTGGAGGTGGCCAGTCCCACCTGACTCCCAAGTCCAAGAAGGGGGTGGTGTTGATTCCAAAGTAGTCTGGCATTTGGGGTAGAGAAGGGGAGGTGGCCAGAAAATAGCCCTCGAGCCGCATTGAGCCTCGGGACCATGGCCCCCTCGGCCCCTGTGTCTACAGGCCCAGCAGAGCCTCCATGCCCAGCACGCCCGAGACCTGCAGGTCATTGCCGCCTACCGTGAGCGCACTAAGGCGGAGAGCATCGCCAGCACGCTGAGCACAGCCATAACCACTCAGCACACCATCCATGCCACGCTGGGCACTGCCGAGTTCTTCGAGTTCACCCTGAGGAACCCCCACAACGCGCAGCACACAGTGACCATTGAGATAGACAACCCCGAGCTCAGGTGGGATTGCAGGCGCCCTGTGAGGCCCCCAGCCTTTACCCTCAGCTCGAACTGAAAGCTGAGCTGGTGTTGCCCTTGAGGGTCCTGGCTGCCGGGTCTGAGTGGGTGGGGGCATCTACCCCTACCAGCCCATCCCCCCACCGCTGGGACTGACTGGAAGGACATTGTGCCCAGTGCTGTCTCCCCTCCCTCCAGTCTCATCCTGGACAGTCAGGAGTGGCGGTACTTCAAGGACATGGCTGACTTGCACACGCCACTGGAGGAGGACATGTTCCACCTGCGGGGCAGCCTGGCCCCCCAACTCTTCCTGCGACCTCGGGAGACTGCCCACATCCCCTTCAAGTTCCAGACTTTCTCTGTGGGCCCATGGGCCTCGGCACAGGTGAGGAAGGCCAGTCTTCTTGTGCAAAGGAGCTGGCCGGGCACCTGGGAAAGCCTACTTGCCAAGTAATGTGGGAGGCGGGGGCCTCGTCCCATGTGGTGAAAGATGGTTAGCCCTTGGCTGTCATTGTCTCACCTGCGCCCACCCCCACCCACCCATGCCCAGCACCTGCGCTGTGATTCAGCAGCCCTGACAGGTCACTCAGCACTCAGGAAAGCTGGACTACCTCCTCTTCATCCTCTTTATTAATTTGGTAGAAGAGCCCTTCTTAAATCTCAGAGGAGCCAACGGGTTGAAACTTTCTAGGGTTTTCTACTCTCTAGTCACTGTTGCTTGCTCCTTGACATAAACTGCAGACAGTTGGGGGTTTCTTGTCGGGTTGGGAGCAGAGTGCTTGCTGTGATGGGCTGGATACAGCAGGTGTGCTCCATCCTGACCCCGTGAGGTCAGCTCTGCAAGGGAGTGCTCACCACTGAGACAGGCGTGAGGGGCTCACAGTTTTCAGTGCAGGCTCTTTGGATGCCCTTTTGGGGCAAGAGGTTGTCCGGACTGTAGTGAAGGTGTCAGGCCTCTGGCTTTGAGCAGAGCTGGGTTATGGGCTCTGATCCTCCTTACAGCTCTCAGCATGCCCCGCTTCCTCTTTGGGGCATAGGGGTTGGTTAATAACAGCAGCTGCCAGGGGTGGGGTCACTGTGAGAGTAAAGGGGCCTCTGAGGCCATGGACTCAGGGTGGCAGCTGTTCCTACAGGTAGAAGGTCCTACAGGTAGAAGGTCTTACAGGTGGGAAGAAGTACCTGTCACCCTGGGCCTCCATCTCATGACCCCGGGGGCTCACGGTTCCTCGCAGGTCTCTGCTGAGCTGAGATCAGAGAAGGACATGGATGCTGGATCACCCTGTAAGTCCAGCACGATGCCCACCAAACATGCCAAGGTAAGGGGCAGAGGACAGTAGGCCTCCCGTTTGGATGGTCTGAGGTCTGGCAGTGCCAGCCAGGGGTCCTCTGAGTGGACGGTCAAGGGTGTCGTGGGTTCTGTGGTTTATTTCTCAGGCCCCCGTGCCCTTCTCTGCACCTCCTAGAGGGGAGAGGTCTAGGGTGGGGGTGGAGCAGGGCCCATGGAGGTGGCCATTATGTGTCCAAACAGGGCAGTGGGAGCTTCAGCCGGATGCTGGTGTGACCTCTGGGCAGGGGTCTAGGATGGAAACGCCTCCCTGGAGACTTGCTTAGTGGGAAGCCAGCACCCAGCCCCCAAGTGTCTGCCGTAGCTGGCACCGCGTAGCCCCCACACTCAGGGTCAGACAAGCCCTCTGACCCTGACAGAGCATCCCATATTGTGTAGAATCAAAGTGGTGTGTGTGTGTCCGTGTGTTACTTCTGGGAAGTAGGACTCGCCTGTTGTCATCTCTGGGGACGGCTTTTTGCAGGGTACACTTCTCAATCACCCACCTGCTGATATAGGATGTCCTTAGGGGAGCCTGGGTCCCTGTTGTGTTCTTTTTAAATTTTATTGGAGTACAGTTGATTTACAATGTTCTGTTAATTTCAGATGGACAGCAAAGTGATCAGTTAGACATCTACATAAGTCCACTCTTTTCAGATTCTTTTCCCATATAGGTCATTATAGAGTACTGAGTTCTCTGTGCTATACAATAGGTCCTTATTAGTTATCTGGGAAACTGTTGTTTTATAGAAATTTGTTTTTGTCTTCTTTTTTTGGTAGACTAATGCCTTTTGACTCTGATGCTGGGAGGGATTGGAGGCAGGAGGAGAAGGGGATGACAGAGGATGAGATGGCTGGATGGCATCACTGACTCGATGGACGTGAGTCTGAGTGAAATCCAGGAGTTGGTGATGGACAGGGAGGCCTGGTGTTCTGCGATTCATGGGGTCGCAAACAGTTGGACATGACTGAGCGACTGAACTGAACTGAACTGAATGCCTTTTGAAAGTCACTCAGCTGTGTACGATTCTTTGCGACCCCATGGACTGTACAGTCCATGGATTTCTCCAGGCCCTTTTGAAGGGCTTCCCTGATAGCTCAGTTGGTAAAGAATCCACCTGCAATGCAGGAGAACCCCATTTGATTCCTGGGTCGGGAAGATCCCCTGGAGAAGGGATAGGCTACCCACTCTAGTATTCTTGGGCTTCCCTTGTGGCTCAGTTGGCAAAGAATCTACCTACAATGTGGGAGACCTGGGTTCAATCCCTGGGTTGAGGGGATCCCCTGGAGAAGGGAAAGGCTATGCTTTCTAGTATTCTGGCCTGGAGAATTCCATGGGGTCACAAAGAGTCGGACATGACTGAGTGGCTTTCCAAAAGAAGATGCCTTTTGAAGGTAAATGAAGGTAAAAACAAGAACACTTTTGCCCCACCCCTTGCCCCGAGAACAGATTTCCAAGACTGAAAACCTGGCCCCCTTGTATCCCTGAGTCTCCCTGTTGGGGGGCCGTCCTGTGTTCAAGGCCTGTGACCCAGGAAAGTTTGCTGTATTTTATTTAAACATGGAGCCACAGCTTTGCCTTTGTCTAAGCTAATTTTTCCTTAGTGAATTTGGAGTTTTAAAACAAATCCAAGACACCTTACGAGTTTACTCATAATTATTTCTATATGTATCTCCAAACTGATAAGGACTAGTTTTTTAAGCTGGCTTTGTGCCATCATCACTGCCCCCAAATTAGCAGCAGATCCTCAGGATGGCCTGTTGTCCAGTCCGTGCTCGCTCATCCTTTTGCAGTTGGTCTGTGGAAGCCGGGGCCCACTGTCCTCGGCACTCTGTCCCTGAAGTCACTGGGCATGGGCCGGCTGCTGTGGGCCAGCCTCGCTGGGCTGACTGTGGCCTCACGTGCAGAGGCCGAGGCGGCCGGCTGTTCCTGGGGCTAATGTGTCCACTAAAGGCCCACTGTCCACACCGGTTATTCCATCAGGGTGGAAAATGGTGAAACTCCACTTCTCTCATTGTTCCTGTCCTTACTGCTTGTGATTCTTCTATAAATAAGAGCTTCCCCCGTCGGCAGTTTGGTTACCCTGAAATATATCTTACACCAGAAGGTCGGGGTAAATGCTGGATTCTTTCCCTTTGCTTATCAGTTTTTAAAATAATGAGTTGTGCCCTAGGAACCTTCAAAGATGGTCCGTTTTGGGGGAGTCTCATTATGAACTCGTGGTTTTGTCTCTGCTGTGTAGCAGGCAGTGGCCATTAAACTGTCCTCTTTCTGGACATGGCCATCCCTTTCAAGTTAGCTCCTGTGCCTTTTTTAAAAAAATTTTATTTTTGTGCCTTTTTAAAATTTTTAAATAATCTCAAACTTAGAGAACAGTTGTAAGAGTAGTGCAAAGAATTGCCATGTATTATTTACTCAGATTCCTAATTGTTGACATTTTACCTTCACCTTATCATTTTGTGTCTGTATTTATCCATATATATATATATATTTTTTTTTTTTTTTTTTCCTGAGCACTTTGAGAATAAGTTATGGGCAAATGCCCGGTGGCTCCTTGAAACTTAGAACTCGTATGTCCTGAAAATAAGGATACTCTACTCCACAGCCACAGTTGTTGCTGTTTAGTCACTAAGCCCTGTCCAGCACTTTGCAACCCCGTGGACTGCAGCATGCTAGGCTCCCTTGTCCTTCATTATCTCCTGGAGTTTGCTCAAACTCGTGTCCATTGAGTGCGTGATGCTGTCTAATCATCTTACCCTCTGCTGCCCCCTTCTCCTTTTGCCTTCAGTCTTTCCCAGTATCACAGTCTTTTTCAGTGAGTTGGCTTTTTGCATCAGGTGGCCAAAATATTGGAGCTTTAGCTTCAGTGTCAGTCTTTCAGTGAATATTAGGGGTTGATTTCCTTTGGATTGACTGGTTTGATCTCCTTGTTGTCCAAGGAATTCTCGAGTCTTCTCCACACCACGATTCAAAAGCATCAATTCTTTGGTGCTTAGCCTTGGAAAATCAGAAAATTGACACAGATACAATTTCATTGTAGACCTGGATTGCATTTTACTAAATATCCCAACCCTGGACCCCTCACTCACCCTGGGTCCCACGGGTGCATCAGGTGATCCCACCCAGTTTTCCTCGCCTTCCACAGCCTCAGTACTTTGGATGCACAAAGGCCAGTTCTTCCACCTGCCCCTCAGTCTGATTTGTCTGGTGTTCGCGAGTCAGTGGGTTCAGGCTGTGGATCCAGGGCTGGACGAGCACAGATGGTATGCTGTGTTCTTCTCAGAGCCTCTGATCAGGAGGGACACAATGGATTTGTTCTATTTCTAGTGATGTTAATTTAACTCTCTTACTTGGTTAAGGTGGTGTCTGCCAGGCTCCTTCAATGTAAAATTAATTCACAAGTATTTTATAGATGATAATTAGAACTATAGTGTTTTGTCAGGAGATACCCAGACTATGTCAATATCTTGCTTCTCATGCGACTTCCGCTGCTAGTTTTCATATCCACCGATGATTCTTTTTTTTTTAATTGACGTATAGTCGACTTACAGTGTTGTGCCAATCTCTGCTGTATAGCAAAGTGACTCAGTTTTACACATATAGACATTCTTTTTAAAATAATTCTTCACTGATTATTCTTATGTGATGGTTGGCTATCGGTGACTTTCAGATTCGATCATCCCTTCTACATTCTAAGTGACTAGGCAGAGCTTTGCCTCCCTCCATTCATTCCTGTAGTTTATTTGTCACCATTTCGGAGCATGAATTCTTGTTTCGGTCAGCAGGTGGTCATTTGTCACTGTCTGTCTCTGTTTTACTGCTCATCCACCAGGGGCTTCTGCTTTGAGCTGGCTCCTGTGTCCTTTTGACAGGTCCCTGCCATTGTTGGGTCTCTTCCTTAGTGCCCAGCACATGAGATGTCCCGAGTCATCTTAGACTTTCTGCTCCGTGTCTGGATCAGCCCGTGATCTAAGGTTCCTGTTAGTGCAGAATGGTGTTTAGAAACTAAGGTCTGGTGCTGGGTATGCTCATTATGACCGGGGTGCCCTTGCTCCTGATCCCTCTGAGCATTTCCTTGCTCTAAATAAATAGTCGGTCATTGTATAGCTAAAAGTCCCAGAATAGCAGTGAAATTCCAGCAGGAGTGTCAGGGCGCAGCTGCCAGGAATGTGGGTGCAGTGGTGGGGCTCCCCTCCCAGTGGATCATGAAGCTGGGTTAACACACACAAGCCATGGAAACAGACTTGGGGACAGATGCATGGGGCAGTGGCTTTCAGGTGACCCTCAGAAAAGGTGGAGCCAACATGGAGTCACTTAAAGACCCGGAGGGAACGGTGAAGACAAACAAGGGATAGTGACCATGCGTTCAGGGAGGGCTCCCTGGGGAGGGCGGCCGTGTGCTGGGGGCCCAGAGGGCGGGCAGTGTGCAGCTGTGCCTGTCTCACACCCACGTGGCCTCCTGGGCAGCTGTCCAGTTATCATGTGTCCAGTTACACATCTAAAAGGTTTCATAATAATACCCAAAGTGGAAGAGCGACCTTTCCATGTGGAAGGTCTGTCTGGGGGCCTGAGCATTGCACCGATGTGGGAAGGTTGTCCAGCTTAAGGGTTGACCGTGTAGTGCTCTCCATCCTGGCTCCTGAGAGCTTGCTGGGCCAGCCGAGTCCTGGAATAAAGACACTGGCTCCATCATCTCCCCAGTTAGAACCTCTCTTGGACACATTTTTTTTTTTCAGTGAATAACGATTTTTTTTAAACAAAGAAAGTTTGTATCTGTAGCCATTTGGGTTTAGGCACAGCCCCCTTTTACCCTCTGGGGGACGTGCTGTGCTCCCGCCCATGGGGGCCTGGTGGGGTTAGTGTCTAGGTCTTCTAGAATGACTTCCCAGCACATGCAGGCAGTGGGAGCATCGGAGGGGGACTCAGGGCTGCAGACCTGTCTCACTGGCCTTCTGAGCACTTCCCTTCCCTCCAGGAAGTGGCAGGAGCGGCAGCCGCGTGTGTGTGGAACCTGTGCTGGGCCAGTCCCCTCAGGTGGGCACCCATGACTGCAGACCCTGTGTGTCTGACTCTGCCTGCCCTTCCCACCTCCTGGGGGTGAGCAGACACTACGGGGACCCCCATCCTGTCTGTCCAGAGAGGTGCCGTGCACGCAGCTGCCCACGACCCCGTGTGCAGGTCCTGACCCTGCATCGCCCGCCCTCCGCTCTCCGGCAGGTCCTGTTCCGCTCGGGCAGCGGCAAGCCCCTGGCCGTGCTCTGCCTGATGGCGGAGCTGCAGCCCCACGTGGTGGACCAGGTCTTCCGCTTCTATCACCCAGAGCTCACCTTCCTCAAGAAGGCCATCCGCCTGCCGCCCTGGCACACGCTTCCAGGCAGGTCCTGCTCTCCCCACAGCCGGCCTGGGGCAGGTTCAGCAGGTGGAAGAGGCATCTCCCGAGGGTGACAAGTATTCTTCCATCAACCCGGGATGCTCTTAACAACCCAGTGCAGCCTCCTGCCTGACCGTTTGACACGGTGACCTTCTCGCGTCCTCTCCAGTGGCAGGGCGCCCGTGGCCCTCGGATTCCCGTCCTGAAATCCACAGCCCGGGGAAGGCCTCCAGCCTCGGTGTCAGGCTCTGTGCTGTCCTCTGGGTCGGGCCTGGGGATTCACCTGCTGGTTCACTTCTCCCTGGTGCCTTCAGAACAGAACTGAGCCTTTGTATCTGGCTCCTGGCTCCATGGTGCCCCGCCCCCCCCCCCCCCCCCCCCCCCCCCCCCCCCTTCTTTTTTCCC
>SJYA01002257.1:1167526-1206320 GCA_006410615.1 Neotragus moschatus
GGGGGGTGGGCGGCGGGTGAGGCTGGGCTCAGCTCGGTGGGAAGGTAGTCCATACTTTTTTAAGTCTGAAAAGCAGGTTCTCTACACACCTGAGGAGCTTTCCTCTGCCTTTCTTCCTATGCCAAACCTCCTCCCCTGGGGACTGTGGTCTTCAGTCACTCTGGCACACAGAGCCCTCTCTTGGGCACAGGTGAGGATTTGAAGCCCCTCTGGTGAGTGAGGATTGGGCACAAGGTGGGCCTTGAGCTTGTCAAGAATTTATGCCAGGACTTCCCTGGTGATCCAGTGGTTAAGAATTCGTCTGCCAATGCAGGGGACACAGGTTCAATCCCTGGTCCAGGAAGATCCCAGATGCCAGGGCGACTAAGCCGGTGTACCACAACCACTGAGCTTGTGTTCTCTAGAGCCCATGCTCCTCAGCAAGGGAGTGGGCCCCGCTCGCCAAAACTAGAGAAAGCCTAGCACAGCAACAAAGGCC
This sequence comes from Neotragus moschatus, assembly GCA_006410615.1. NCBI lineage: Eukaryota > Metazoa > Chordata > Mammalia > Artiodactyla > Bovidae > Neotragus > Neotragus moschatus. Next base: position 1,168,005 of record SJYA01002257.1, read on the forward strand.
CAGCAGAGTCAAAGTTTAAAAAAATTAAAAAAGAAACCTTTATGCCATTCTGCGCGTTTTCTTCTTCTGTTTGTTTCTTTTTTCCTCCTTTTCTCACAAAGAAGTGAGATTTTGTGATAAATTTTATGATAAATTTTCAACGTCAAATAAAAGCCATGGCTGTGATCCACCATCCTGGGGCTCTTCTGCTTGGTCCCAAACCCCCAGTCAAGTTCGCTGTGCACGCTGGGTTGCGAAAGACGGGCCTTCTTCCTTCCTCTACGAACTCCAGGTGTCCTAGATGTGGACTAGTGTTTCCGTCTGCTTCTGTCTTCCTAGTAGTCAGTCCCAGGGCCAGCTGGCACTGCTGGCAGCGTGGTGGTGGGTGATTTACATAAGAAAGCCGGGCCCAGCCGCCTCCCGGATCTCTGAAGGGCTGGGAGCTGCTGCCTTCTCCCCACGCACAGAGACGCACCATCTTTCAAAGGGAACCTTATCATTTCCATCAAGGGCATTTTTTAGTAGTATTATTTTATTTCTTCTTTCCTGCCCGTCCTCCTCCTACCCCGGCAGAAAGCTACTTTTAACTAAATGGAGTCAAATAAAAGCCAGATTAGCGGCTTTGCTGTGCTCACATCTGATAATGATTTAATGCTATGTTTGTCTGTTTTTAGAAATAAATTAAGGTGCCTTTTAAAATTGCTGCCTCAGGTATGACGCGGTTGGGGAAAACAACCGTTCTGTTTCCTCATCAACCTTTTTTCCTCCTGGTTGGAGAGGGTTGGGGTGCACGCAGCTCTGACCCCTGATGATCCGGGTTGCAGCAGTTTTAGTTTTATTTTCAGGGATGTGTGCTGAGACCTTCACAAAGAATAAGCAGGAGGGGAGGGGATGGAGAGAAACAGCCAGTGGCTTCAGGAAGTCATTTGAGTGGGCCCGTGTTGGGTGCGACCTGAGCACCAGGGGGTCTCCCTAGACCCGTGTGGGATGTGGCCGTTGAGTCTCGGGGATGGAGAGAATTCGGAGGCCCTTCCTGCTGGTGGAGGGGATAGGGTGCCACATGTAGTAGAAACCTTGTCTTCAGGACACGTCTGCTGGCAATGGCACACGGTCTCTCGTGGCTCCCCTGCTCCCACAGCAGAGCCAGGTCTGAGCTGTCACGGGAGCAGGGACAAAGGTGCCTGCTCTCTGTGTCTGGGGTGCCCGCCTGGGGAGAGCCAGCTGCACGCCACCGGTGTCACCACACCACTCCTCACCCCCCCGAGGCTGTTAGGGAGGACCTGAGAGTGAAGTGCAAGTCACAGAGTGATGTGAGGAAGTCGCCCCACCTGCAGTGAGGTGGATAGTGTCCCTACAAAATTCATGTCCACCCAGAAACCTCAAAAGCTGACCTTATTTGGGAACAGGGTCTTTGCAGATGCCTTTAAAGTAAGGACTGAGACGGAGTCATATTGGATTAGTATGTGTAGTCACTCAGTCATGCCTGATTCTTTGCGACCCCATGGACTATATATAGCCTGCCAGGCTCCTCTATCCATGGGATCCTCCAGGCAAGAATACTGGAGTGGGTTGCCATTTCCTTCTTCAGAGGATCTTCCTGATCCAGAGATCAAACCTAGGTTTCCTGCATTGCAGGTAGGTTCTTTACCGTCTGAGCCACCAGGGGAGCCCATGCTGGGTTTGGGTGGTCCCTAAATCCAGTGAGTGTCCTTCTAGGAGACAGAAAAGGACACACAGAGAAGGTCATGAGATGCTGGAGGCAGAGACCAGAGTGATGATGGCCCAGGACCACCAAGGATCCCTGGGGTCACCAGGACCTAGGACAGGGGCTGGGGACCCCTTCTTCCTCAGAGCCACCAGAAGGAACCCGTCCGACCACACCTGGAGTTTGGATTTCTGCCTCCAGAGCTGTGAGAAGATATACTTGTGTTGTATGAAACCACCAAGTTTGTGGCCATTTGTGATGGCAGGGGTCTTAAGTATCCATGTGACCAGTGAACCATGGATTTCTAGTCCTTGGGAGCGAGGGCCCAGTATAAATCTAAGGAGTGACTCACTGACAGGGTGACCACCCCCATCCCCACCCCCTGGCAGGTGGCTTCCTACAGCAGTGGGGCTGCTCGGAGAAGCAGCGTCAGCCTCGCACGTCTGTCATCTCTGTTGTAAGCATCCTGAACTGATCTGTGAATCAATGTCTAAAGATAAATTTCATTGCAAGAATTCAACCTTGAAATAATCTCACACCAAAGTGATGAGCTCTTCTCCAGGAGACAAAGTCACTAAAACGGGGGCTCTAAGGACATTGCAGGGAAAAGAACAGTCAGAAGAGCCTCCCTGAGTCCAAAAGTTGAGCGTGCAGGTCGGTCTGAGGCTCAGCTGGGATGCCAGGTCTGGCTGGGGGTGAGGTCAGGGGGAAGGGCTGAGGTCACCAAGGCTGGACAAGGGCCCAGGGCTGCAGGCAAGACTGTCCGTCCAGATCCTCCATCAGGGCACGCCTCCTCCTGCTGCTCTTCTGCTTCTCACAGCCTCCAGCCCAAGGCCCCGTAGCCGGCAGGAGCGATACCAACACACCCGCTCCCTGGCCTCCCTGCCTCCACCCTTCAGTGTGGGAGATGGGTGGAAGTCCTACAGAGGCTGCAGGCCCAGAACTCTCTCTTGGCTCTGTCCACCCTCTCCGTTGACCTTGACTGTGCAGTGGGTGTGGGCAGGACTTGGATCCAGGTGGGCCTGAATCCTGCCTGGGCTGTGGCCACTCTGGAGGTCACTTGGTCTCCTGTGTGATGTGGGGCCCCGGGTAGGGTCTAGGAGCTCCTATCACTTCGGATCTTGTGAGGATCTGGAGTTCATGCAGAGGAGGAGCTCAGGGCCGTATAGGTCCAGTGTGGTAGCCTGAGGACTGTCCCAAACACCACTGCCATCCCACCAGAGAGCACTGAGTGCAGTACTCACCCTGGGAGCTGTGTCCTTCACATTGATTGCAGGCCTTGCACACATCCAGGCCAAAGACAGTGAATGTGGATTTGTGTGTGTGTAGCTGTCATCATCCATATCTCTGAAGTGCATAGTGATTGACAGGGCTTGTGTTTTTTCTAGGAGGTCGTGAGGGCAGGGGATGACCATCCCACACCTTGACCTCACAATTCACTGGCCTACGTGGCCCCAGTCACTGCTTCCTCCCATCTGGTTAGTCACCTGTCCTAACACATACCACATAAAATCAGTTCTCTATTAGGCCTGGAGGCTGGAAGACCAAGATCAAGGTGCTGGCTGGCTGGTTTCTCCTGAGGTCTCTCCTTGTCTTGTGCCTGGCTATCTTCTCCCTGAGTCTTCCTATGGTCTTATCTATAGCGTGATTATCTCTCCTTATAAGGACAGGAATCCTATTTGATTAGGACTCACTCTTAGGGCCTCATTTTAGTTAACCACCTTTAAGACCCCATCTCCAAGTACAGTCACACTCTGAGGTCCTGGGGGTTAGGACCTCAGCAGATGAACTTGGAAGACACAGTTCAGCTCATGACACTGACCTCTGGCTGCCACCCTCATGCTCATTCCACCCCTGCCTCTGCATCCCAGTCCCTTCTCTTGCCTCTTGTTTTCATTGCCTTTTCCCATCACCACCACCACACCCTGAAGCCCTGAGATCACTGGTCATTACAACCGCTGGGCAGAGTGCCCCTCTGTCTGCCTCTGGCAGCAGAACAGGGAGGCAGGCTCAGCCACGTGCTGGGTTTCTCCTTAGATCTGTGGCCCCAACTCTCAAATGGGCCACAGGCACATGGGCCTACCGTGCCTTCCTGGTCCATCTTTTCTCCAGGACCCTGAGTGAGCGGCCCACCCTGCTCCTTTCTTCTCAAACCTCCCAGCTCCCACCCTCAGTGTCAGCTGCTAACCTGGCCTCGTTCTTCACGGAGAAAAAAAGCCAGCAAACCAGAACCTTCCTGTGGTCACACTATGATCTGTGACCTGGCCTGTGCCTCCCCTTCCCCAACCGAGGACCAGGTGTCCTGGCCCCCATGGGGGCCCGAATCCCACCCCTCTAACTCCAGAGGGCCTCACTCCTGTCCTTCTGTCTCTTCTGAAACATTCTGCACACAGTCATTCTCCATCACCCATCTTGACAAGAAAAGCCATTTCTTTGTTCTCCACTCTGGCTACCACCTTCTCTGTTCCTCTGCACAGAAAATCTTGTCAGTGTTGTCTGTGGCCAATGTCTAAAGCCACTCTCCTTCCCCAACCCACTCCACTGTTCTCTCTTCTGTTCCACAGAGACCTCACTTTCAAGTTTACCTGTGGCCACTAAGAAGCCGTGTCCACAGCCACTGTCTGTCCTCTTTTCTCTGGCTGCCTGGCCACACCAGGGTTCCCCTGCCTGGTTTCCTGGAGTCAAGGAGGCATGTTCCGCCAGCCTCTGTTCCCTCCTCAGCCCAGCCTTTGGCTGCTGCCTGTCCTCATGGTATCTGTCCTGGTGGCCGCCTCTTGTTCCATGATTCCAAACAGCATGACCATGCCTGTCACCCCTACACCCATATCCTGGCCCAACCTCTTTCAACACTGCCTCTGGTTGCTGTCTGGGCAGTTTCCAAGCCTGCTGCTTCTCTGTAGATGGTTCCCAAACTCTGCTTGTTTGAGGTGGCCCCTGTTTGCTGCCAGATCTTCTGCTCACAGAGGCCCATCTTTCAAGCCATTCCCCTGTAACGGGAGTTGAGATGTTCCCAATTTTCCTCCAGTAAAGTGCTGTAATCAACAACATTTTCTTGTATTTTTATGTTCTCCCGTGAATGCTCTGTACGGCTGATCCTTCTATTGAATTTACTAGGTCCCCTAAAAATTGAAACATCCTTTATTTATTCTGTTCTTTTTATAAGCTTTTAATAATAGCAGTGTCCCCAGTGAAGAACAAACGCCCATTCTACCACAGGCTGAAAATGGTTTGTGAGGTAATTGGAAAATGTTACTTAATGTTTTCCTTAATTAGAATCAATTATAGGACCCTAGTAAAGAAATAAGTCCAAACATGAGATTCTAAGACCTCACACTGTGAAAACATCTTTTTATTTTTAAAGTTATACGTGCACTTTGTGAAAATATGCAAACAATACTGAAGAGTATAAAATAAAAATTTGAATATTCTCTCCTCCAACCACAGCTTCCAGTAACACTTCCCAGAGGAAACTACCATTTCTTTTGGATCCTGGGAAATGTGTATGCATTTTGTGCATAAATATATGTAGTTTTATATCCACGTGGGATAACATTCTATTTGCTCATTTAATTCTGTCTCCTAGCGATCTTTTCAAAATATAGCATACAGATCTCGCTGAGTCTTACATATTTATTAATACTTCTTGCTAATGTCTTACCATACACATTTAAAGTTTTCGTTTTAAAATACACTTTCAGAAGAGTATCTACAACTTAAATATGGTTTAAAGAATACTACTACAGTGAATACTTTTGAAACCACTATATAATGAAATGGTATCTTTAAAAACATTTTCCTTTTAAAACTCCAGGCTGGTCTCAAGAACACAGTCGCCATTTGTGTTTGTTCTGTATTTGGCAACATAGCTAAACTTGCTTGTTAATTATAATTCTTTGGCTGTGGGGGTGTATTAGGATGGCTCTGTGAATACTCATGTCATCCGTGATCCCAACAGCCTTCTCTCTCCCTGTCTAGTCCTTCAGTTCAGTTCAGTCACTCAGTCATGTCTGACTCTTTGTGACCCCATGGACTGCAGCATGCCAAGCTTCCTTGTCTGTCACTAACGCCCACCACGCCTGGAGCTTACTCAAACTCATGTCCTTCGAGTCAGTGATGCCATCCAACCATCCCATCCTCTGTTGTCCCCTTTTCCTCCCGCCTTCAATCTTTCCCAACATCAAGGTCTTTCCCAACAAGTCAGTTCTTTGTGATCAGGTGGCCAAAGTATTTGAGTTTCAGTTTCAGCATCAGTCCTTCTAGTGAATATTCAGGACTGATTTCCTTTAGGATTGACTGGTTTGATCTCCTTGCAGTCCAAGGGACTCTCAAGAGTCTCTTCCAACATCACAGTTCAAAAGCATCAAATCTTTGGTGCTCAGCTTTCTTTATAGTCTAGTTCTTATCTCATCTTTATTTCTCCTGCTCGTTCTAATGTACTGGGCCAGGCTTTCTAGTAAAATGCTCCGTAGGACTATCTTTGTTTTGGCCCTGTTTTTAAAGAAGATGCTGTGCAACCACAGTGCCCTGTCTGAGGAACATGCTGCAGAACCTGGATTCCGTGGAAGTCTCTTTGGAAACTGCTTCTTGGCAGGGTTTTGGAATCAAAGAGCCCGGATTTTGTCCTTTAGTGGTGATGAGTGGGGTGAGGGGAGGTTGTATTTTTCCACAGATTTCTCTGTTAAAGTTCACATGTATCTTTATGAATCCTGATTGACCATTTCTCACGGTAACAGGGCTCATGGCCACGGGCCCAGCCCCACTATGACTGACTTCACCAGGAAGCACCCTTATGTTTTTAACCCTGGCTCCTCAGGAATGTTGCTGGATCTTACTGGTCCAGCTGTGTGTCGCCAGTGGGGTTAATCCTCCTGAAGCACCAGCTGTGCTCAGTTTGCTGCTCATGCCATGAACAAAACAAAGGTCTCTAGTATCTCAAGGGGCACTGGCCTCGGGGGAATCTGATGGCCCCACTCAACAAGCCAAGATGGGTTCTGAGAAATAGGTTTCCTGAGTCTTGTAGCCCAGACCTTGGGGTCTTTTCAGGAAGGAAATACAAAGTACTGATAAATCTGCGAAGAGAAGTTCTGGGTTCCTGAGTCCCGATGGCTGTGTATTTGCATCAAAACTTTTTTGCAGGCTGGTCTCAAGCCTCCAGTACTTATGTACAGATGTGAGAGTTGGACCATAAAGAAGGTTGAGTGCCTAAGAAGTGGTGCTTTTGAACTGTGGTGCTACAGACGACTCTTGAGAATTCCCTGAACAGCAATGTGATCAAACCAGTCAATCCTAAAGGAAATCAACCCTGAATATTCACTGGAAGGACTGATGCTGAAGATGAAGCTCCAATACTTTGGCCACCAAGTGGAACTCATTGGAAAAGACCCTGATGCTGGAAAAGAGTAAGGCCAGGAGAAGGGGATGACGGAGGATGGTATCATCAAGTCAATGGACGTGAGTTTGAGCAAACCCTGGGAGACGGTGAAGGAGAAGCCAGGCATGCTGCAGTTCATGGGGTTGCAAAGAGTTGGACATGACTTAGTGACTGAACAACAACAACTTGCTCCTGGGACTCATTCCTGTGCAGTGGAGCCTCGCAGCTCTGACTGGAGGGAGGTGGTGTGTCCAGCAGAGGAAGGGAAGGGGTCCTTGGAGAGAGAGACATCAGGCTGCTTCCACTGTGGTCAGTGGGCTCCCCTGGGCTTCAGGAGAAAATGCCCAGTGATGGGCCATTGAGAATGACAAGGCTGGGTCACTCCCCTTCCAACTTCATCCACACCCAGCTGCTCCTGGAGGTCTGATCAGCCTTGAGCAGACTGGATGGTGACCTAAGGGTGTCTGCAGCAGGCTGCCAGCAGTGACTGAATGAGGCTGAACAGAGGGTCTGCCAGGCCCGCCACCATCTCCATGTTTCCTGCTGAACTTATAGCTGGGATGCAGGAGGGTCAGGAGACTGACCTGTCAGGTGTCAGGGAAGATTCCAGAGCTCAGCCTGCAGGTCCCGGCACCAGTGGTGCCAGACCCAGTGCTCCAGAGGTAGAGCTGGGACTAAACCCCTTCCTCCCGCCGGATAACAGCAGGGACGTCCCTCCACACTGCCAAGGGGCTGGAAGGTGCCAATGGCCCAGAGCTGGGTGTGGAGTGGGTGTGCTGCTGCCCGGTGGGCTTGCTGGGTGAGTTGGGGCCAGCTGGTTATGGAGCCTGCTGTTGTGGCAGGCTGAATGTGAATTGGAAAAGATTTTCCAGACACAGAGCATTTCAGAAGAGCTTATTAAGAACAAGGGCACTGAGAGTGCAGTGGGCCGACCTCCTAACAGGCCAGGGAGCATCAACCAGACACTGTTAGAACAGTGGGCTGGCTCAAGGGAGACCTGAGGCTTTTAGTGGGTTAGTAGCCAACTTTTATAGCCTCGAGACAAAGAATATTCCTGCTGGAAGGTTGGCATTAGGTGACTGGTTAGGGCACTGTGGGGTGATGATCGGGGGGCTTTTGGCAACCACTGCAGAGGGGCACAGTCAGCCTCAGAGGTGACCTCGGTTCTGTGCTCCGCTTCTGTTGCCTCAGGGCGGGACTCCACACCTGGCTGTTTCCACGGCTCAACTCCTTTTTAAGTACACTGAACAATTAGGGTGGAGATGGAGCTTGAGAGGGCAGGTGAATCTCAACTCTGGGTAGTGAGGAGACTCTGATCCATCTCCAAGGTGCTGCTGGCTGGCCCCCAGGGCCAGGCTTGTAGTAGACACTCAGCTGGTGTTTCTCTGAAGCATGAGTTGGGACAAAGCCTTTCAGTTTCTGGCTGTCATCTTTGGTGATGAATGTGCTCACTTGGGAAGCTGCTTCTGTTTGATTTCCTCTGTAGTGCTTCCTCCCACCCCCATCTTTGGCGTTCATGTACCAAATGATCCTCAAAGAGCAGAACCGAGGGACTCAAACACCATCTCACAACTTTCCTAGAGGCTGCTGGGCTATGGGGGAGTTTGACACTTCTAACCAGGGTCTTGTGTTTAACTCAAACTCAACCTGAGCACCACCCCAGCCCTGGCCTCTCCACTCACTGTCCCACTTGGTCATGAACTGAGAGGACTGGACTTGCAGGGGCATACTTGTCAAATGCGCCCAGCCCACGCCATCCTTCTGGGTGCCTGTCTCCTCTCTTACGCTCCCTCATCTGCCCCATCACTCTGCTCCTCTCTGCAAGGGCCTCTTGTGCTGTGTCTCCCTCTCTCCCTCCCTAGTGTGATGTCCCTCCCCTAGCCTGTCTCTGTCCTGACATCCCCAAGCCACAGCACCCTCACCCCCACCCCTGCCATGTTGGAGTCTCTTTCTGGTTTGAGTCAGGCTGTGAGGTGCTAGACCAGTGGCTGAGCTGTTAGCTATAAGACAAGATGCTTTGGGAACCAGAAATGGAAAACTGAGGCCTAGAGGCTCTGCCCACCTGGCCTCAGGGCTCCAATCAGGGCCTGGCTGCTGCCCCATCCTCTGGGGACGACTCTGTTCACTGTGTCTCTGCAGAGCTGGGCTCTGGGGCCCAGGAGGGAGCTGACGGGCCAGTCTCCCCACAACTTGCATCCTGCAAGCCTTGCTGGGCACCTCCTCTTGGGCTGTCTGCTCTGCTTGGTCATTTCCTGAACAGGAGGAGATGCTGGGCCTCCACTGTCTTCTTCACCACTCACTAGAGGTCTTAGGGACAGGTGGTGCCAGCTCGAAGCCCCTTACTCCCTCCCAGTAGCTCCAAGCCTCTGTAATTGCCACTCTCTGGACTTGTGTCTGGGGTACCCAGACAGGGTCTGTGGGGATCCTGACTGCCCTAGAATCAGGACAGAATTGTGAGTCAGGTCTCAGGGAAGATGCTCAGGCCTGCTTGCCCAGGTCTGGGCAGCACCTGCTCTCCACTGCCCCTTCTATCCCCATGGCTAGTGTGCACAGCAGGCTCCCTGGCATCAGAGAAGCAGCTTGGAAGGTCCAGGATGGAGCCAGGAGGGAGACCTTGGCCCCTGCTCCTCCCACCTCCCACCCAGGCAACTGGCCAAACACGCCGAGCCTCAGCCTCCTTGTCTACCAGCCCGGATAAGCACTTCATGACGTAAGTGGCATGGTCTTCTTCTAAGCTGATCTCTGCCCCTCAGTGTCTGTCAGTCACCAGCTGGGTGACGTCAGCAAGCTCTTCACCTCTCTGAGCCTCGACCTCCTTCCCTGTAAGACGGGAAAAGAGCACTGCAGCCTTGTGGGTGCTGTAGGGTTGAGATCCCATGTCAGGTGTTTGGAGTCCTGCTCGGCGGGAGAGGGAGAGCCTGGGTGGGCAGGGCTGTTCCCAGCAGGAAGAGGGAGACACGTACCCCCAGGACAGGATGCACTCCTCTTCCCTCCTGGGGGCTGGGGATGCAGAGGCCACAGCCTGAACAGAACAGTGGAGAGCGTGGTCCTTGATGCCATGAGCAGCCGGGCCGCCCTGGACCACAGCCTGCTGTGTCGTGTTTGGTCCTGGGCCCCTGGGACTGGCAGGTGAGGCTGCTGAGGCCCTGAGGTTGGGTGGCTTGTCCAAGGTCATGCGAGAGGGGGTACTTGGATCTGAGCCAGGTGGACCCTGCAGCCCATCTCATGGGGCCCACGTATGGTGCCTTTGCCTGGGGGAGTAAGGGGAGAGGCCTCCCCACTACCCCCTCTCCTGACCCCTCCCCAAAGCTGTCGGGAGCCCCAGGCCCGGGTCCTGCTTCAGACGACTTTGAAGAGGCTCTTAGTGCAGGGTGAGTTCTGATCCATCACCTGGAATACTCCGTTGTGACAGGAAGCTGGGAAAACAGAGACAAAAATCAATGAGGATTTGGAAACAGACACTGCTGGAAACGATTTATTTCTGGAAGCAGCACGGCCTGGAAGAGATCTGAGGTTGGCGCCCTGAGGGAGCACTGGGCTAGACGGCAGTTAGAAGCTGCCCCCAGGACCTCTCCCAGACCCCATGGGCTTAGGCTGCAGCTGTGACAGCTGGTCCTTGGTGCCGCAGGCAGCAGGTGCTACGGGCTGGGGCCTCTGGGGAGAGACGGAGGTGAGTGTTAGCATGATGGGATGTGTAGATAACGGAACATGGTCTCAGCACCTACCAGTCTCCCTGGGCACCCGACCCTGAAAGCCAGCCAGTGCGTACCTGTGGCCCTTCCTGGAGGCTGTGTCAGATGGCTGGTTGGTTCCTTCCTTCATTTAACAGCTGTGCCCCAGAGACCGCTGATGGGCCAGCTGCCGTCCTTCCACCCCAGATACATCTCCTTGGCTATGCAGCCAGGTCCAGCATTTGCACTCAATCGCTCAGTCATGTCTGACTCTGCGACCCAAGAACTGTAGCCCATCAGGCTCCTCTGTCCATGGGCTTCTCCAGGCAAAAATTCTGGAGTGGGTTGTTGTTTCCTTCTTCAGAAGATCTTCCCAACCCAGGGATCGAACTTGCATCTTCTGCTTAGCAGGCGGATTCTTCGGCACTGAGCCACCTGGGAAGTCCACAGCCAGGTCACCACTCCTCACTTACAGAACCCGAGGCCAGCAGGCTAATGGAGGCTGGCCCCGGCTTCCCTGGGTGTTGGGCAGAGCTGGCCCTGGTCTTCTGGGAGAGGTGAGATGGGCCCCCAGCACAGACACTCATCAGTACCCTCCTTGGGCAAGGAAGGGCCTTGGATGTTGGCAGGAGCCTCTCACTGCTCTTCCTTCCTGCCCCCTTAAAGTCCTGCTAGACTCGGGGAGATTTATGCTCTGAGGGGAGCAATGTCACTGCTCTTTATGGCATATTAAGCTGATGAATGGGCACCCCTCTCAGAGACCACGCTGGGCACCTCCCCGTTGCTTCAGTTGGTTGGAAAGTGACAGGTAATATTTTTGAAATGAATCCTGTAAAGACTGCAGTATATCAAGGGCCCTACACAGGGTTATTAAAGTAGATTAACTGAATAATTTTCCTAGGATAATAATATTTCTTAAGGATTATGGATGAGGCCTGGACTTTCCTCAGCTACCACGAGCCAGACGTGTCCGAGGGTGGATACGCGTCACTGTCTAAAGCTGCAGAGACAATTAAGTTTGCATGAGACATATGGATCAGAATTAGACGGACAGCTCTGGAGTCACGTGCAGATGACACGTGACGGGGAACTGTGATTTCCAGGTGCTCACTCACAGTGTAACTAAGATATTCCATGCAGAACAGTGGAGGAAGTGGAACACGCCCAGGACCGTGATGCTGGGAACCTGGCAAAGATTTGTCCCCCTGGGTCTTTGGGTTTTTTACCTTGGATGAGGGAGGCTGGCTTTGTTCAGGGATCAGCTCACAGGAGACTTCCGGGTGTACTGAATGGGGTTCTGATTAACTTTCTCCAGTGTGTGGGGCTGGAGTTGGGAGAAGGTGCCTGGGGAGTGGAGCACTGCCCTCTGGGCACTGCTCTGTGACTCTTTTCAGATAGGGGGAGGTGCTGAAGGGGGTTCCCAGCACCTGCAGGAAACGTTAACTGGCTGGGAGTAGGGTGACTTCCTGGCCCCATCCTTTGAGGATATGTCCCTGGCCCAAGGAGACAGGAACAGGCCCCTCTTTTTCAAGTCCAGGGATTGAAACCCAGGTTGGCAAGACTCTGAAATATCACCTGGCTCTTGGCCTCTGAGTGCCTGTGGTTCTGAAGCCCCTCTGTGCAGGGAGAAAGTCAACCAGCCGCTGTCCAGCCCAGGGTGGGTGTGATGGTAGCGATGGTGGTGGAGACATCTCCACTTGGAAGGTCTCATGATAGTGTGACAGGCAGTCACTTGGGGGCCTGTGCTCAGGAGGGCTCCATACTTGGTTGGAGTATGCCCTGCCATTGCTGTCTTGAAATTCTTAATAATTTTCTAAAAGAGGCCCCATGTTTTCATTTTGCTGCAGGCAGGAGTGTGTGCTCAGTTGTGTCTGAATCTTTGTGACCCCATGGACTGTAACCTGCCAGACTCCTCTGTCCATGGGATGTTCCAGGCAATAATACTGGAGTGGGTTGTCATTTTCTCCTCCAGGACATTTTGCTGGGTTCCCTGCAAACAATGCAGTTGGCCTTGTTTCCTTCTCTTCTTGGGCAGGGGTTCCCCAGGAAAGTGTTGAGAACCCTTTACTGGAGACTTTGGGAGGGGCCCTGGGTCTGGGCAACTCAGCTTGTCCCCACTGCCCTCTGTCTCAGGGACTTGCCAGCCTGCTGTGAGCTTGTGCTTTGGTTGGCGTATCTCTACCTGGGACAGGCTGATGATTCTATCCATGTCTGGGGAGTGTCAGGAAGCTGGTGTTGCCCTCACCTAAGCCGTCACCTTGAACTCACCTTCATCAGTAGAAACCTGACATTTGTTTCCATCAGCCTGATGATTCCTTTATCTCAGCTAGTTCAGAGATGGTGGGAAGAAGAGGGGTGTATCAGGCAGCTTCATGCTAAAACAATGCTGCAAAACAAACATCCCCCAAACTCAGTGGCTTACAACAGCATCGTTTCTTTTTTGCTCATGATTCTGAAGTCACACTGGTGGCTCTGCTTCATGCTCTGTCAAGCAACTGCCAGGTAAGTAGGGAAGGAACTCTTGGAAGATGCAGCTGTATGGGGCTGCTGATGGAGCTGGGCTTTGTGAACGCTTGCCACAAGAGGAGTCTTTGGTGGGGATGATGTGGTCTGCAATTGTTGGGTTTTGTTGGGGTTGCTCCAGGGAAGCTTCCAGTGATCCCAAAAATGCTCTGTGGCTAGGGCTAAGGAAAGGGAGGCAGACACACCCCTGCTCCATGCTGCTCAGTAGCAGTGGGTGAAACTCGCTCCTGGCGTGGAGTTGAGATGCTCACGGTGAGCACGGGGAAATGGGAATCTGAGCAGGGCTGGAGTGGACTGGAGTATCCCTGGAGGAGGAAGCTTGTGCTGAGAATGTGTAGTGGTGGGCAGGAGAGGGCGACCCAGGCAGGGCCAGGGTGAGCTAATACTTCCACCCAAGAGTTGTGGGGACAAACGGGTAAGGCCCTAGGGATGCCATGGGGAGGAAACCTTGGGGCCCTGCCTACCCTTGGGGGCTCACCATTTAGCTTGGCCATGTGGTGGGAAGCTGGCATGTCCTGGGCCAGGAGGAGTGGCACCCAGGGAGCTGGAGGCCCAGGGGCCGTGGGGCAGGGTGCTCCTTGCCGCAGAAAGCAGGGAGGGGCTTGAGAGTGCAGCGAGGAAAGCAGCTTCTCTGGGGACTGGGCTGCCCCTGGAGTCCAGGCACTGGGAACTTGTTACCCCTGGGGACAGGAGAGTGGCCAGTCCCCGCACCCTTCTGCTTCCTGTGAACATCGAGGCCAGCTCCACAGGCAGTGAAGGCCCTCTCAGCATTCAGCCTGGGTGAGATACATAAAGCCCTAATGTGACGGCTTTAATTAGAGGGGCCTTTTTCCCATATGCCAGTTAATGAGCAATGGCATGGGGTCTGGATTTAAGCCACTGCCAGCCATGAATCTTTGTGTACGGGACGGAAGACAGGCAACTCCCTCGTGAAGGACACCTTCCCCTCACGGTCCCACCTCCTAGTGGATCCTGGCTTCCAGGAGCTCTCGGCAGAATCTGAACAGCTGGTCAGACAGAGCGTCCCCAGCGACCTGCTTCTGCCCCTAGGTGCCGAGCATTGGTCCAGCTACAAGCCCTGAATCCTACCTGACGCAGGGGGTCCTCCCAGGTCCCTACAGGCTGTGAACTGTATGGCGAGAAGGAATGAGTAAATGTGTTGGGAGGACCAGCCTTGCCCTAGTAGTTGCTGCCTGTGGTTGGTCACCTCCCGCCCCCTCCCTGGCTTGGTCACCAACCAAGACGTTGTCCAGGCAGGAAGCCCCACTCTGCGCTCAGGCATCTCAGCCCCCCACCCCTTCCTGCCAGGCCCAACACAGCGCTGCCCAGAGCTGCCCTGAGGCCAGGGGACTGTGACCTTGATGTCTAGCACTGCCCCTCTGCACAGGAGGCTCCCCTGTTCCTGCAAGGGGCCATTCTGCCCTGCTCTCAGGACTCTCGCAAGTCCATTAATCTGTCCTCACTATCTTTGCAGCAAAATGCCTCAAACACTTGCCCTTAGAGCTCTGGGCTCTGAACTGTCCAAAAGGGTCCTGGTTGGGCTCCCTCTGGCCATGATCCCAGAGTGAAATTCAGAGAAAACGTTGTCAGGAAGTGATCGTGGAGTCCTAGAGCATCCCCATCTCCCTGGGCCCAGATTGGACCCACAGACCCACAGCACCTGTGGGATCTGGGGCCCAGGCAGCTTGATGGGGGAAGGCAGGGTCTCCCGTTGTTACCAGCTTGGCAGGAGGCAGTGTGATCTACATTCTGCTCAAGCTGCCTGATGAAGTTGTCCCCAATAATGTGCTCATATCACTCCCTGCTTGCTGCTTGTCTGTCTTATTATTCTTCTACGATTTCCTCCACATTAGGAGGAAAATTGGATTCTGGTGATGATCAAATGAATTCACAGCTAGGATATCCCCCTCCCGTTTCCCCAGGGTGGGTGGGAGAGGGGAGTCGGCTGGTGCCTCAAGCTAGAGTGCCCGAGGGCTGTCCATCCCCAGGGTCTCTGCCCAGCACTTGGAATCCCTGATTTAGGTCCTCCTGCTGCTGCTAGGTCACTTCAGTTGTGTCCGACTCTGTAGGTCCTCCTAGCTGTGCCCAAACTGGCCACAAAGGGCTGGATGGTGCACTGAGGCACATTAGCAGCTCAGACTCAATAAAGTACCGTGCTTGCCTCTGAAGAGAGTTTTTATAATATTATTTTCATTGCTCTAAGACAAGCTCAGCTCATGGAAATTATAAACCCCTTTTGCCTCCTCCTCGGCTCCCCCGCCCCCTTCTTGTGAGACCACTTAGGATGGAGTAACGTCTCCTTCCTGGTCTCTGCTCTACTACTTTGCTTTTTGGAAGCTGATGATTAAGCTCAGAAATAAGGCAAATGCCAAGGGTTGGCCGCTGATGGGCTCCCTGTGGGTCATTCCTGGGGGAGAATTTCTACCTCCTGAACTGGTAACATTTGGATTTTGTGGGTTTTTCCAGTAGCCATGTACAGATGTGAGAGCTAGACCATAAAGATGGCTAAGCACCGAAGAACTGATGATTTGGAACTGTGGTGCTGGAGAAGATTCTTGAGAGTCCCTTGGACAGCAGTGAGATCAAACCAGTCAATCCAAAAGGAAGTTAACCCTGAATATTCATTGGAAGGACTGATGCTGAAGTTCCAATACTTTGGTCACCTGATGCGAAGAGCCAACTCATTGGAAAAGATCTTGATGATGGGAAAGGTTGAGGGCAGGAGGAGAAGGGGATGATAGAGGATGAGATGGTTGGATGGCATCCCCGACTCAATGGACATGAGTTTGAGCAAATTCTGGGAGATAGTGAAGAACAGAGAAGCCTGGTGTCTACAGTCCATGGGATTGCAAAGAGTCGGTAACGGCTGAGCTACTAATACACTTTCCAAGAATATAGCATCCTCACTTCTTGGAGGGCTGGTGGATACCTCCACCCACGATAGGGAGGTGCCCTGACCTAAGCTGTGCCCAGTNTCTGGGAGATAGTGAAGAACAGAGAAGCCTGGTGTCTACAGTCCATGGGATTGCAAAGAGTCGGTAACGGCTGAGCTACTAATACACTTTCCAAGAATATAGCATCCTCACTTCTTGGAGGGCTGGTGGATACCTCCACCCACGATAGGGAGGTGCCCTGACCTAAGCTGTGCCCAGTGGTTTGGGCAGCAGCTCCTGGGAGGTGCTGGCAGGGAGGAGGGAGGTGGAGGCTGAGGTGAGGCTGGGCCAGGAGTCAGGGCATCCTGCTCCAGCGTGGCAGGCTGCGCTGTGGCAGAGATGCTTCCTAGCTATGCTGCCCCAGCACAGCTCTTACTCCTTCCCCAGTTGGAAGGAGTTGTGTCCAGTTGGTACTAATGTAGAGAAAGCCTGAGGGAGGGTCTTCTGATGCTGGTGGGGAGGGGCGTGTGTGTGTGTGTGTGTGTGTGTGTGTGTGTGTGTGTGAACAGAGCAGCCCACCCCAAGTTCAGGAAATGGGTTGATGTTCTGTGTGGTTTAGCCCTGGTGCTGGGCAGGTATGAGCCAGACTCAGCTTCCTGGGCCCCAAACAGACGCAGTCTTGGGGGGGGGGAATGCGGAAATGAGACATCAAACAAAGCCCAAAGAGTAGCCTCCGCTTTCCCCAGGCCAAGCTCTCAGTGGGGTGTACGCTTGAAACCTGATCGCTAAAGCGGTACCTGAGGAAGTCACAGCAGTGACTGTGTAATACTGCACTGTCAGGACTTCAGGACTGTCCTCGACTTCAGGACTGTCCTCGCTGCTGCTGCCCTGAGGAAGGGGAGGCAGGTGGGCGGAGGTTCCCTACTGAGCGGTGTAAGAGGGGGTAGGGCAGACACTTTAGGAAAGGGGGCTTAACCAGTGGGGCTTCATGACACACTGGGACCTCCAGAGCCTCGGAGGGTTTGTGCAAACCAGAGGGAAAGCTCTGGACCCCACAGTAGGGCCAGGCTTTGCTATTTTTTTTTTTTCTTGCATTTTTGGGAAGAACTGGAGGGCAGAAAGCACAGGGCATGCTGAGGCTGGAAAAACTCCAGGAAGTGGGTGTGACAGTGAGGATGGCTATTCAGAGCAGGGAGGAGCCCCACGCTGGGTGAGACTCAGGGACCTAAGGGTCAGGGCAATTACCAGCCCCATGGCCTTTTTTCCACACCTTAATTATTTATTTTTAATTGGAGAATAATTGCTTTACAATATTGTGTTAGTTTCTGCCATACATCAACATGAATCAGCCATATGTATACATGTGGTCCCTCCCTCTTGTACCTCCCTCCCACTTCTCACCCCATCCCACCCCTCTAGGTTGTCACAGAGTCCCGGTTTGAGTTCCCTGAGTCATAGAACTAACGCTCACTGGCTGGCTATTTTACATACAGCAGCGCATATGTTCCTACGCTACTCTCTCCATCCATCCCACCCTCTCCTTCCCCCATGCCTTGTGTCCATAAGTCTGTTCTCTATGTCTGCGTCTCCAGTGCTGCACTACAAACAGATTCATCAGTACCATCTCTCTAGATTTCAAATATATGCATTCATATATGATATTTGTTTTTCTCTTTCTGACTTACTTCACTCTGTATAAGAGACTCTAGGTTCACCCACCTCATTAGAACTGACTCAAATGTGTCCCTTTTTATGGCTGAGTAGTATTTCATTGTATATACAGACCACAGCTTCTTTACCCATTTGTCTGTCGATGGACATCTACACTGCTTCCATGCCCTACCCATTGTCAACAGTGCTGCAATGAATATTGGGATACATGTGTCTTTTTCAATTATTTTTTTCTCAGGGTATATGCCCAGTAGTGGGATTGTTGGATCATATGGTGGTTTTATTCCTAGNCCACAGCTTCTTTACCCATTTGTCTGTCGATGGACATCTACACTGCTTCCATGCCCTACCCATTGTCAACAGTGCTGCAATGAATATTGGGATACATGTGTCTTTTTCAATTATTTTTTTCTCAGGGTATATGCCCAGTAGTGGGATTGTTGGATCATATGGTGGTTTTATTCCTAGTTTTTTAAGGAATCCCCTAACACACACACACACACACACACACACACACACACACACACACACACGGTTCTCCATAGTGGCTGTATCAATTTACATTCCCACCAACAGTGCAAAAGGGTTCCCTTTTCTCCATACCCTCTCCAACATTTATTGTTTGTAGACTTTTAAAATCATGGCCATTATGAAAGGTGTGAGGTGATATCTCATTGTATATTTTATTTGCATTTCTCAGTAATGCCTGGCCCTTTCTTTTCTTGGCCCTGCTTCTCATTTCCTTATCATGATCACAGCCTGACTCAACCCTGTTTTGAGGGCGGAGAGGGAGAAGAAGGCCGCTACAAGCTAGGAGAAAGAGAGCACTGCAGGAAGAGGAGGACTGGACCATGTTGGGTTCAGACCTGGGGCTTCCAGTTCCCTGAGGCTCAGGCCACTTGACTTTCCCAGCAGTGGCCCGGGAGCCTGAGCGGTGGTTGGGCTCAGGGCACCAAGGGGGCGACGGTTTGCCAGCATCTTTGAAGGAGGACAGACAGCCTCAGGGGTTCCTGCAGCCTGGAGGCAGCCCTGGCTAGAGAGGGAGCCGAGTGTCTGGGACACAGTCAGGGGACCCAGAGCAGTGTGACCTGCAGACTGCCTTTCCGTGGCTGTGTATCCGTCTTCCTCTCTGGGGAGCTCCGTCACCGTGGAAACCCTCCTGGCTCCTCTTTGTCAGGACTCCCGCGTCTGTCTCTTTGAGTGTCATCTTCCAGACATCAGGTGATTCCTGGCGGGCTGACATCCCCCGCTGTCCTTCTCTGCACTCTCCTGCATCACACTAGCCAGCCGTCCCACTGCAGACTCCAGGCGGTGGGCCCATTGGGTTTCCGAGAAGACATGGAGCAAAGGATCTCTGTGCCCTGGTGGGGATCACGGCTGGGCCATTCTGAGGCCTTTGTACCTGCAGGTGGCCAGGTGCTGGCTGCTAGCAGGGGTCCAGTGTGCGCTTGCCAGCTCTGGGACCCGTCCTTTCCAGGAGTGCTCTGCTCCTGGAAGCCGCACTCTCAGAGCGGCTGTCTGCTCCCTTCATCCACTGAGTGAGGTCTGAAGGTGTCCCCTGCCATTGAGGGCATAGCTGATCAGAGAGCCTCTCCCCACAGAGCCAGTGGCTACCATACGCTCCCAGCGTTGGCACACCCCTTACCCCTTCCTCTGCACCCTCAGCCCCACCCCTGCCAAGCTGCTGCTGTCTGATGCCCATGCGGAGAGGGACTCAGGGCCAGGCTGATTGGGAGAAAGTGAACTTCTGAGGGGGTGGGTAGGAGGGGCAGACAGTTGTTTCTGAACTCAAGACTTTTCAAGCAAACTTTCGGTTTGGCGTGCCTTCACACATTCTTTCTTCCTAAAGATTTTGTTAAAAACAGTTATCTGATGATATTTGTTCAAGAATAATAAGACAGACTTTATTCAGGAGGGGCGGGGCATGAGATAGATGTATAGACCTGCAGTGTGTTTGGCAGTAGGAGAGAGACTGGAGAAGGAAATAGAAAGCCACTCCAGTATTCTTGCCTGGGAAATCCCATGGACACAGGAGTCTGGAGGGCTACAATCCATGGGGTCACAGAGTCATGCATGACTGAGTGACTAAACAACTGAATACAGCATGAACAAGTGGGGATTTATAACCAAGGAGAGAGGTGGACAAAAGTCATTATGAGATGTCCAGATGCCCCAGTGAAGCCCGCCTTCTGCGTGTGTACCCAGGCTGGCCCCGGAGCCATCAGGCAGAGTTCCTAATTCTTTTCAGTTACTGCTCAGGCTGGGTCTGTCCGCCCAGATTCTCTGCTGCGCCCACTTTGTCCTTGTTGCCCTCAGGCTGCTCCTACCTAAGCTGGGAAGGACAGGCATGGTTGTTAGGCTCCCTCTTGGCCTTGAGACCCAGTCTGGAAGGCTCTCTGTCTCTCAGGTCTGTGCTTCCCAAGGCAGAGCTGACTTGTAGCTGCTGAAGTGAAGTCGCTCAGTTGTGTCTGACTCTTTGCGAACCCATGGACTGTAGCCTACCAGGCTCCTCTGTCCATGGGATTTTCTAGGCAAGAGTACTGGAGTGGGTTGCCCCTGAGCCCCTGTTACAAAGTGCGGGGCTCAGTGGAGGCAGAGGGTGGATTTCCCAGCTGGCAGCTGATGGTGGCGCTGTTGGTTCATGCCAGGCACTGCAGCAGTCAGCTCTGTTAGCCTCAAGGGGCCAGGGAGGAAGCGATGGAGGGAGGGGAGCCCTGCAGGCAGCCAGCCTTTTCCCTTTTCCCCCAGAGGGTTTCCTGGCCCGAGTCCACTGCTGAGTCTTGTCGAGGTCCCCAGCCTTCCTCACTGGCAACGAGGATGGTGGCTGGACAGTGAGCAGCGGGATGGAGCAGGTCCGGCTGAGGGAACCCACAGCTTCTGCTCTGTCCATCCCCAGCCTCCAGGCTCACAGGGCCAGAGCATCTTCTCTTCAGACTCGGGGCCCTGCTTCTGCTGGCTTCCTGGCAGCCTGGGGACACCTCTTTGTAATTGGGGAGGTCTTCTACAAGGGATTTGCTTATGGTTGGGAGAGCAACCAGGCTCAATGACTGGGGTCTGATTGTTAGGCAACTTGCCCCTCCCCAAGACAGTATCTGCAGTTGGCAGGAAAAACCCTGTCCTGGCCTGCCTCCTGCCAGGCCTTCCTGGAACCCCAGGGACCTCTCAGCCTTTCTTAGAAGCAGGACTGGGTGCTCTGTTGGCCACATGCCTGACATTCTTCCAGACCTCTGACCTACATGGGAACTTTTTCTAAGTTGAAGGAGTTCAGCTGATACAAATGGAAGTCCTCCAGGAGCCCAGTACCATCTTGGCACTCAGCTTGTTGTGGAGAGCGTCTCCTTCCTGCCCAGGGCTCTGAGACTGAGTTGCTTGACTCCTCACTAGGAGCTGGGAGGTGGGGCTTGGGCCTGTGTATGGATGCAGGACAGTGACCTTGGACCAATGATTTTTCTTTCTAGGCCTCTGTCTGATCATCTGGAAAATGGAAGAATTGGACGAGATTCAGTTCCTTTTCATTCTGGTGTTGGGAGAGATTCCTTTCAGCCCTGGGTTCAGGCTTTTGTTCTCCTTGTTGAGTTACCCTTGTAGGCCTTCTGCTTTCTGTGTCCCCTAACTTTTCCTTGTCATTATGGCCTAAGGGCCCCTACCTGTTCCTGGGACCTTGTCTCTTTCCCTGTTTCGTCACCATGATTAACATCATCACCATCATCCTCACCATCATCAGCATCATCACCATCACTGTCATTGTCATCACCATCACCATGATCATGATCATAAATATCAGCAACAGCATCATGACTGTGATTATTATTGTTACCATCCTCACCACTACCATCATCTCTAGCATCATCACCATCATCATGAACAGCATCATCACCCTCACCATCATTATCACCACCACCATCATCAGTATCATCACCATTATCATCATCACCATCATAATCGACATGTTATCAGCATCAGCATCACCACTACCAACATCATCACCATCACCACCACCATCACCATCACCACCACTATCTTCACTCCAGACTAAGGACTCATTTGGTGGTTAAAGACTCAGGTTCTGGAATCAGCCTTCCCTGGTTTCATTTCTGGCTCTGCTATTGGGAAACTTGACCTAAAGCAGAACCCGACTCTCTTCACTTTCAGTTTAGTTCAGTTCAGTCGCTCAGTCGTGTCCGACTCTTTGCAACCCTCTTATAAATTGGGGCTGATGCCATGGATCAGAGGAGGTGAGAAGTGTCAAGTACTTATTACAGGCCTGGACACATAGCGACAGTTCATTCTTCTTATTAAAATGATCCTCAACAGTCCTGTGAGGACAGGCATGGTGGCTCACGGAGGCTGAGGCACTGACCTCAGGCACAGACATCACATTCTGGAGCTGATGTCAGAATTCAGACATATCAGCCTCCAAACTATGCTTGTTACCATGGAACCTGTCCCTCTTCTCTCAGGGACTGCTACTCTGAGTGTTTCAGACAGACACCTGCATATCTGTGCTTTGAAACTTCATGTCTTGAAAAAGCAGAGATGTTCTGATGGGACAGAGGACCATGAAGTTCCTCTGGGACAAGCTGGCTCAGTGGAAAGTGTGTGGATGGCTTGTTCCAGGGGCAGTGATGGGGCTGGTAGAAGAGGTGGAAAACAAAGGGCAACCTTTTCCTATCCCTCTTTCACCCTGTTCTCATTCACCTACCAGAGACAGGACAGATCAGGAGGAGATGGACTCTTCTATTTCTGGCCACATCATTTTCCCTGTTGGTTTCCAGGGAAGCAGAGGGAGCAATCAGTAGTAGTAACAGATGCCTGCACTGAAGGTTTGAAGAACTCAGAGATGCTTAACCTTTCTGGGGGTCAGGACCTCTTTGAGAATGATGAAAGCTCTGGTAGCCAGCCTCCATGTGGGCCTCCCAATATTCTTGCCCTGTGTGTTCTCCTCTCACACTGACTAGAGCCATCTTGTGTAGATAATAGGATATTGTTGAAGTGAGAGTGTGGCTTCTGAGGTTAGGTCACAAAAGTCATTCTGACTTGTGCCCTGCTCTCTCTCTCTTTTTAAAATTTATTTATTTATTTGGCTGTACCAGGTCTTGGGTGCTGCAGGAAGGATCTTCGATCTTTCATTGTGGCATGTGAGATCTTTAGTTGCAGCAACTGTATTAGACCTAGTTCCCTGACCCTGGTTGAACCTGGGCCCCTTGGAGTGGGATCCCAGAGTATTAGCCTTGGATCACCAGAGAAGCCCTGCCCTGTTCTCTCTTGGATCCCTTGCTCTGGGAGAGGCCAGCTGCCATGCTGGGAAGATGCTCAAGCAATCTTATGGAGAAGTCCCTATGGTGCAAAACTGTGTCTCATTGTCCAAAAGTCAGTTAGAACTGGAGGCCTAGTGGTGAGCGAACCACCTTGGAAGTGTCCTCAGCCCCGCGAAAGCCTTCAGAATCTGCCTCTCCAGCTGACCACTTGATCTCATGAGAGATTCTGAGCCAGAACCACCCAGGTAAGCCACTCTCTGATTCTTGACCCACAGAAACTGTGAGATAATAAATGTTTGTTGCTGTTAAGCTTAGATGATGCATTAGGTAGCAATAGATAACTAATACAAGCTTCTCTGGTGGCTCAGTGGTAAAGAATCTGCTGGCCAATATAGGAGACGTGGTTTGACCCCAGAGTTGGGAAGACCCCCTGGAGAAGGAAATGGCAACCCATTCCAGTATTCTTACCTGGGAAATCCCATGGACAGAGGAGCCTGATGGGCTACAGTCTATGAAGTTGCACAAAAGTCAGGCACGACTTAGTGACTAAACAACAAAAACAGCAGATAGCCAATACACATGGACTCCTGTCCCAGAAACATACTTAGACCCATTTTTTCCAAACACTTCCAGACATTCAAGATATACAAGAAGGTCAGGTTAAAACTCTGCTCTCTTTATGCCTCCTCCAGGCATGGAAACAGACTCAGAGGCCTAGGGTTTCCTCATGGCGTGGTGGCTTGGTGCCCAGGGTAAGTTCCCAGAAGGACAAAAACAACTGGTTCTGCAACTGTCAGTCACTCAGGAAGCCTGTAAAGTGCATGGCCAAAGTAACACTTGCTCCTAAGTAGTTTAAACACCCCTGGAGTAATCCGACCTGGGTATTTGCTGGCTGGGCTGAAGTAGGGATAATAAAAATCTGTTCTTTTTAAAAAGTATTTATTTTATTTTTTGATGTGGACCATCCTTTCAAAGTCTTTATTGAACTGCCACAGCATTGCCTCTGTTCCATGCCTTTTGTTTTTGACTGTGAGGCACCCAGGATCCCTAGGTCTCTGACCAGGGATTAAACCCATACCCCGTGCACTGGAAGGTGAAGTCTTAACCGTTGGATTGCTAGGGCAGTCTCTAAAAATCTTTTCATCTCTCCTGAATAGAACATTTTGAGCTTGAAGTGTCTCAAGTCCCAGTCAGCAGAGTGGACATAACACCGGGACCACCATGATCACGTGTCCTCCCAGCTGTTACCGCCACCATCAACATCACCCCCACCATTGCCCACCACGGCTGCTGTTTTACTACCACCCCATTACTGTCATCAGTGCCATCGCCAGAACTCTGACACCCACCGAACCCCTGGCCCCTACCCCTAAGCAAGCCATATCACCACCACTGCCACTGCCACTCTCTGTAGGGTTTCTCTGAGTCTCACATGGCTCAAAAGTTCTCTGTGATTAACAAAAGGTGATGTAACTTGGAGGTGGTGGCTCAGTCATGTCTATTAGTGCCCCATGGACTGTAGCCTGCCAGGTTCCTCTGTCCCTCAGATTCTCCAGGCAAGAATACTGGAGTGGATCCCTCTCTCTGGGGGATCTTCCTGATTCAGGAATCAAACTCCATTCTCCTGCATTGCAGGCAGATTCTACACTGCTTGAGCCACCAAGGAAGCCCAGCTTTTATGATAAAGGGAGTCTATTGAAGAGGATGGGTTGGATGAGAGCGAGGGTGTGGCTACCCACACCCACTCTCAGAAGAGAGGGAGAGATGGGGGCCCACCTTCTAGCAGGTCAGGACAGGCATCTTGGCTGTCCATGATAGGATAAGGTACTTTCTTCTTCCTGCTGGGGAACCAGGAGCCCATCTGCAGCTTTTATTTAATGCCATTTTAACAGCTAAGTGGGCTCTGCAGTGTTCATTTCAAGCAGCTGAACACTGTAGAGTTTTCAGGTTTTGTAAACAATGGAGTGTTTTCCATACAGCTGGTCAAAGGGCTGGGACTTGGCACGGAGTCGAGCTTGGCTGTATATGCCACAGAGGGCCAGTCCCACTCCGGTTGGCCTCCAGCCTGGCTTGTTCTTTGGGGTTCCTGTCCTGCCCTCATTGCTCTGCCCCTGCTTCCTAGAACCTGATGATCTGGCTTCCAGCAACTGAAGGAGCGCTGGTCCAACGCAGCTAGTGAGGGGCATGGCTGTCTTTGTGCTGGTCTGGCATCCATTCTCCTTCTTCTGTTTTCCTTTAACTGGGGATTATGCCTTCATTTGGGGCTTCCCAAGTGGCAGTAGTGGTAAAGAACCTGCCTGCCAGTGCAGGAGACGTAAGAGATGCAGTTTTGATCCCTGGGTTGGGAAGATCCCCTGGAGGAGGGCACAGCAACCCACTTCATTATCCTTGCTTGGAGAATCCCAGGGATAGAGGAGCCTGGCAGGTTACAGTCCATAGGGTCACAAAGAGTTGGACACAGCTGAAGCTATTTAGCACACATGCCTGCCTTCCTTCACTCTGTCCATTCTGGGTCACATGGTCTGCACACCTCCTCCTTGCCTCATGACCTTGTTCTGGGAGTAAGAATGGCACCCAGACCTAGCCACTGAGGGTTTTCCTTCAGTTTCCCCAAAGGAACTGGATGCTCAACCCAGGCTGACTCAAGCAAGCTGATTTGAGAAGCTTCAGCCCTGGGACTTTTGCTAGAATTGTTTGAAAAGGAAAACGTTGTTCTGATCTTGAACCTGGGGGTGCATAGGCTCACAGCATCAAGGACAGTCTCTAGGAGTCAGCCTGCTGGGAATGAAGCCAGCAGGAGGAGAGCAGAGCCAAAGGACGCAGAGAGAAACTGAGTCTGGATGATACTGTTGGAGTCGTCTTAGCATATCCTGTGACTGTCACTAACTCGAGCCAAGTCTGGATTGTGTTTCCACCTAACTGAGAAGGTCCTTAATGCAGCCAAGATCCCTGATCTGAAGAAAATCTCATCTGAAGAAGGGCCCCTAGGCTCTCTGTGTTCCTAAGGATGTCAGAATAACTTCTGTCATGGACCATGAGCTCTAGTATATTCCTTCCATCCGTTCCCTGGGACCTGGGCTCCTGCCCAGCCTTGTTGACTCTCTAGGCAGGGCCAGGGGAGGTGACAGTAACTCAGTGTACAATGAGGACTGGGTGGGGCAGGGGTGAGAGTGGGGGCAGATCCCTCGATTTGCTTTGTAGGTTTTATTTGGTGGGCTTTCCGAGGACCTTCTGAGGACTTCAAGCCTGTTTCCTCAGATAATGCTGAGAAAACTGTTCTGAAAGGGCAAGAGAGGTGGGGAGCCAGGATATATAGAAGTTTTTACAACAAAGACTAGGAAGTGGAACATCAAAAGATTACCATTCGTAAAAGAAAACCAGAGACTTCCCTGTTGGTCCAGTGGCTAAGACTCTGTGCTCCCAGTGCAAGGGGTTCAATCCATGATCAAGGAGCTAGATCCCACAGGCCGCAACTCAGAGTTCACATGCCATAACTGAGACCTGCTAACTGCTAAGTCACCTCAGTCGTGTCCAACTCTGTGCGACCCCAGAGACGGCAGCCCAACAGGCTCCCCTGCCGTCCCTGGGATTCTCCAGGCAAGAACACTGGAGTGGGTTGCCATTTCCTTCTCCAGTGCATGAAAGTGAAAAGTAAAAGTGAAGCCACTCTGTCGNTCACAAAGAGTTGGACACAGCTGAAGCTATTTAGCACACATGCCTGCCTTCCTTCACTCTGTCCATTCTGGGTCACATGGTCTGCACACCTCCTCCTTGCCTCATGACCTTGTTCTGGGAGTAAGAATGGCACCCAGACCTAGCCACTGAGGGTTTTCCTTCAGTTTCCCCAAAGGAACTGGATGCTCAACCCAGGCTGACTCAAGCAAGCTGATTTGAGAAGCTTCAGCCCTGGGACTTTTGCTAGAATTGTTTGAAAAGGAAAACGTTGTTCTGATCTTGAACCTGGGGGTGCATAGGCTCACAGCATCAAGGACAGTCTCTAGGAGTCAGCCTGCTGGGAATGAAGCCAGCAGGAGGAGAGCAGAGCCAAAGGACGCAGAGAGAAACTGAGTCTGGATGATACTGTTGGAGTCGTCTTAGCATATCCTGTGACTGTCACTAACTCGAGCCAAGTCTGGATTGTGTTTCCACCTAACTGAGAAGGTCCTTAATGCAGCCAAGATCCCTGATCTGAAGAAAATCTCATCTGAAGAAGGGCCCCTAGGCTCTCTGTGTTCCTAAGGATGTCAGAATAACTTCTGTCATGGACCATGAGCTCTAGTATATTCCTTCCATCCGTTCCCTGGGACCTGGGCTCCTGCCCAGCCTTGTTGACTCTCTAGGCAGGGCCAGGGGAGGTGACAGTAACTCAGTGTACAATGAGGACTGGGTGGGGCAGGGGTGAGAGTGGGGGCAGATCCCTCGATTTGCTTTGTAGGTTTTATTTGGTGGGCTTTCCGAGGACCTTCTGAGGACTTCAAGCCTGTTTCCTCAGATAATGCTGAGAAAACTGTTCTGAAAGGGCAAGAGAGGTGGGGAGCCAGGATATATAGAAGTTTTTACAACAAAGACTAGGAAGTGGAACATCAAAAGATTACCATTCGTAAAAGAAAACCAGAGACTTCCCTGTTGGTCCAGTGGCTAAGACTCTGTGCTCCCAGTGCAAGGGGTTCAATCCATGATCAAGGAGCTAGATCCCACAGGCCGCAACTCAGAGTTCACATGCCATAACTGAGACCTGCTAACTGCTAAGTCACCTCAGTCGTGTCCAACTCTGTGCGACCCCAGAGACGGCAGCCCAACAGGCTCCCCTGCCGTCCCTGGGATTCTCCAGGCAAGAACACTGGAGTGGGTTGCCATTTCCTTCTCCAGTGCATGAAAGTGAAAAGTAAAAGTGAAGCCACTCTGTCGTGTCCGACTCCTAGCGACCCCATGGACTGCAGCCCACCAGGCTCCTCTGCCCATGGGATTTTCCAGGCAAGAGTACTGGAGTGGGGTGCCATTGCCTTCTCCGAACTGAGACCTAGTGCAGCCAAAATAAATAAATATTAAAAAAAAGAAAACTAGGTATCTCAAGTTAAGGAATTTTGTGCTTCTTTATGTACAGAGCTTTCCTGGTGGCTCAGATGGTAAAGAATCTGCCCGCAATGAAGGGGACCTGGGTTCAATCCCTGGGTTGGGAAGATCCTCCTGGAGAAGGGCATAGCAACGCACTCCAGTTTTCTTGCCTGGAGAATCCCAATGGACAGAGAAGCCTGGTGGGCTACAATTCATGAGGTCACAAAGAGTTGGACATGACTGAGCGACTAAGCACAGCACATGTACAAGAAGATACAAGAATCTGGGCTTATTGAAATCCTTCCCTTCGTGTGCATCTCAGCTACATGGGGCCAACGTCTTGTGCTTTCTCAAGTCTCCTGGCTGCACCACTGGTGGGGGTGGGGCTACAGTGGTTGACTGCTAGATGGCAGGTATTGTTTCTATACCGAGTTCCCACAGGGCTCACCATCTGGGTGGCTGTAACGTGAGGGCTTGATGGCTGCAACATCCTTTGTTTACTGATATGGCAGCAGTATTTCAGTTCTCATCAGGAAGTTGGTCCCTCCTTGCAGGATTGCTTCCCACTGATGGTAGATACTGCACCTGGACACTGGGCTTTAAGGAATCCTGAGAGATGTAGTTTGACCTTTCAGCCTCTGCAGAACCGGGTGGTCTTTAGAAGGAGGTGGGAGCAGACACCAGCAGGCCAGTGCACAGGCCTTCGCAGACCACCGTTTGAAGCTATTATCCCCCATCCCTACTGCTTCCCAAGCTTCAACTCCTAAACATCTGCCATAAAACTGCAACTGTCCTCAGCCTGGAAAGGAGAGACCAGACCCCAACCATTACCCAAAGCTAAAATCAGCCACCTATGACACACTGGTTCACAGGAGTAGGACAAAGGGAGGGGAAAAAGGAAATCCAGGACACATGCCTTGTTTATGCAGCCCAGGGGCCACATCAGTGATGTTCATAACTTTTTCCTAATGTTTATTCCATGTTCTTTGTCCTCAGCATCTCAGAGGATTTGGGTTCTTAACCTGAAGGATTCACATGGGGTCTGGGCTCTTTGTGGTCCTACCTGTATGGGGTTACTGTAGACTCCATCACCTCCATCCCAAGGTGCTGCGATAATAAGAAGCAGTCCCTGAAATCATGTGGGACCCAGAATAGTCACTCTGCCCCTGTTGAGAGAAGCTGCCCTATTTCCCCCGATATTCAGGATTAATTAATGCAGCCAAATTGTTCTCTGTGGATCCAGTGGCACAATTAGCCCCGCATGCCAGGTGGTACTTTCACTTTGTTATCTCCACTGATGGGTCCTTTGGGTATGTCTTCTCTTGGGCACTTCCCTATTGGCTCAGAGGTTAAAAGCATCTGCCTGCAATGCAGGAGACCTGGGTTCGATCCCTGGGTCGGGAAGATCCCCTGGAGAAGGAAATGGCAACCCATTCCAGTATTCTTGCCTGGAGAATCCCATGGATGGAGGATCCTGGTGGGCTAGTGTCCACGGGGTTGCAAAGAGTCGGACACGACTGAGCAACTTCACTTTCACTTTCTCTTGGGCACTAGATCCCTAAAACAGCACAGTCGAAGGATTTGGAGAAGGGAAGCTAGAATGTAACCTATTCGCAATGAGTCACTGAGTGCACACCTCCCTTGTCTGGCTGACCCAGATGTCCTGCCTATGGGAGGAAGAGCATCATGTGAGATTTGCTTGTTCAGAGTGTGCTCTGCATTGGATAAGACAGCCAGCAGCCTCACACATCATTGGCTTCCACCTATAACTAAGTCTTTCTAGGATCTTTCTACCATGCTCCACTCTTCTTGAGTGCCAAGTGCTTCTGGGTGATGGATGCAGGGAAAGAGCAGTGGATTCCATGTGTCACACCACTGGCTTCCTTCTCCATCTGTTCCTGGG
Organism: Neotragus moschatus; assembly: GCA_006410615.1. Taxonomy (NCBI): domain Eukaryota; kingdom Metazoa; phylum Chordata; class Mammalia; order Artiodactyla; family Bovidae; genus Neotragus; species Neotragus moschatus. The sequence goes on from SJYA01002257.1 coordinate 1,198,014, forward strand.
ATTGCCAGGAACAAACCTGTGTGAGATGCTGTGGAAGGCAGTCACCAATCCATAGAGTGGCAGAGAAAGCAAACTTGTATTTTGGGTAAATGCTTGTTCCAGTGGGGCCAACTGGTCTACCCACCTTTGATGCAAAGGACCTAACTCTCCTGTGGTGTTTGCTCCTGCGGGGCTCGGTTGCTATGTCTGCTGCTCCTGGGAGGGTGGAGCTACCTTGGGGAGGGGAGAGCAGGGCACTTAGCTCCTGCTGGAATCTCCAACCCTGCCTCCATGAGCCCACTGAGCAGGTACAGGATGACTGGGGAAAGAGGTTCACAGCGGGTCAGCTTGTCCATCTGCTACGAGGGCCTCCTCTGCTATGGTGACCAGACAGCCTATCACTCTGGGTCATTTTGAGAGGCTGCCCCCCGACCCACAACTCCTCCAACCTAGTTCTTCACGGGCCTTGACCACATGGCCAAACCTACTGGCAGTCCTCATGTTCACTGGGCAGACCTCCTCATCGCTCCTACCAGGACCCGCTGGAAAATCACTGTGTTGCTGGGGTTCCCACCTCTGGGAAAGTTTCTCTTTTCCACTTGACCTCAGGGTGGAGCTGTGGTGTGGTGGCATCTGCTCATGGATGATGCTGGGGAGATTCATGCAGACCCTGCAAGCCATGCTTGAATTCTTTGTTCCTCACCCCTGGAACAATGGAGGTGAGTGGAGGGAGAGGTGGCTGAGATACTGGAGGAGGTGAATGGAGCATGAGTCACTCCCTGGTACAATTTCATGTGTTTCCAGGGCCTGCTTGCCCTGCTCTCTTGTATATGCCTTAGGTGGGGGCTGCCACTTGGCTTGGCCCAGGGTGTGGCCTGGTGGACTGGGTCCCCTCCAGTCTATGTAGGGTCCCTTGGTGTTCCTTATGGATCCAGGACTAGAAGTACAGTGTTCATTAGGTCTGAGAGCAACTGATGAACTGTGTCTCCGAAGGGAATGGCTGCTCGATGAAGAGGCTGTGACTTTGATTCAAAACCCCAGGGACTGGGAGCCCTGATTCTCCACACAGTCTCCCATCTGTCGCCCACATTTGGAGCCCTGCTGGATCTTAAGGATCATAAGTGCCAAGAGGCAAAGCTGCTTGTGCTGCAGCCAAGACCAGCCAACCAGCCTCCTGCTGCTCTGGGCCCCACTCAGAGAGGGGGGAGTGAAAGTCTCTTTGGTCAAGATGTGGGCACCTTGTGCTCTTTTTTCAGTGATGAATTGGAAGGTGTGGCAATCTTTCCCCTCTCCCCCTGCCTTTAGAGGGGATAACCAAACACAACCTGAATTCTCCAGAGGTTGGTCTCCTTCCTTCTGGCTCACCTGGGTGTTAGCAAGGTTTCAGAGGGTCTGCCCAAGAGTTTTTCCTCCAAGATCCTCTCCCCTCAGGGTCATCAATGTAATGGACCAGCATGGTGTCCTGTGGGATGTTGCGGAGATGAAGGCATCCAGCCATGAAATTAGGATTCCAAGACAGAGAGCTGACATTGCCCTGCGTACGACAGTGGGATGGCATGGCAACCTTTGTCAAGGTTCAGAGGAGAAAAGCACCAGACACATCAATAGCCAAGTGTCAGGTGTTCCAGCCAGGAAACCACATCTGGGGCAGCGACTCTGACGGAGTCACCAGCTGAGGAACTCTGTGAAGATGCCTAGTCACAAGCCTGCACATCTTCTGTGTGGGTCCAGCAGGTCCAGTAAGGGATGTAGGAAGACTCTTGAGTTATGATGGGACCCAACAGCTGAATCTCTCTCAGGGAGGCATGGGTCCTTTCATTTCCTATTTTGATAGGAAAGGGTGGAGATTTCTCCTTGCCCCTCCCACCGTAATAACTCTCACTCACAGGTTGGGGCCAGTGCAGGATTGTGCCAGCTCAAAGCTTGTGTCTTCCAACCATATATTTGAGAAGTACAGAAATAACCTACTGGCTTCACTGTGTGAAGACCCAAGCTCACGCTGCAGCCTGATCTGATCTCTGACCAAGGCCACACTGGATGGAAAATTTCAGGGATTAGCATCAGTTCAAAGACAAAGTCCAACAGCCCTCAGAGGTTTGGGTGTTCTGTCCCTATATGGGCAGTACACTGGGCAGTGTCTGCAGTCCCTTTGTGGAAGGCTGACAGCAACACATTCGGTGTTTTGGGAGGTTATTTAGTTGCTCAGTTGTGTCCAATTCTTTGTGGCCCCATGGACTGTAGACAGCCAGGCTCCTCTATCCACAGGATTTTCCAGGCAAGAATACTGGAGTGGGTTGCCATTTCCTCCTCCAGGGGATCTTCTGGGCCCAGGTATTGAACCAGTGTCTTCTGTGTCTACTGCATTGCAGGAAGATTTTTTACCCACTGAGCCTGAGCCATCAGGGAAACCCAAATATTGAGGCAGGTTGTTGGCAAAACTGGATATTAATTCTTGTGTCCACACCCCTTTGTTATGTGGCTGCAGCTCCTCCCACGAAGAGATGGAGTATATTTTTCTCTGAATCTAGATGTCCTTGTGACGTGTTTTGATGAAAAGAAAGAAGTGTTTAGATGACATTTGTTAGTTCCAAACCAAAGCTTCTGAAGGTTTTGCCTGCCTCCATTCTTTCTCTTGGGACCCTGCTCCTCCATACTGATAGCTGATAGTGAACGATGTCAGATTCATGATCTCCAAAGAAGAAGATATAGCTTCAGGACCAGGGACCAGTCTTGGTCACTCAGGAGATTTTGTGTAGCAGAATTTTATTAAAGTAAGAAAAGGGACAGAGAAAGCTTCTGACAAGACACCAGAAGGGGGATGGAGAATGCCCCCCTATCTGGTCTTATCAAGGCCTTATATAGTTTTTTCAGACCCACTTCCACAACATACATCTGAAGTTAACAAGATTAGAATGAACAATAGAAAGATCTTACCAGGCCCACTCCCATAGTATACATTTTAAGATGACAGAATTAGTCAGAAGGTTCTTATTAAGGAGAAATATGTCCTCGAGCAAGATACATTGTTATATTGGCTAAGACAAAGCAATGTAGAAAAGAACATTTATCCTTTTCTCCTTGAGAGCCCTAGATCCCTTTCTCCTCCTCCTCCTCCTCCACCTCCTTCTCCTCGGGAACCCTGGACTTCTTATCAACCTACATAGGAATTGACTCTCTCAATATGGGCAAACCCATGCTAGTTCAATGGAGGATGTGAGACCACGTGGGGCAGAGGTGAGCCAGCCTCTTTGAGGCTCCAGACCATGGGAGAGGCCAGCCAGGCTGAGCAGAGCCTGATTGGTCAAGCAGAACCTCCCAGTTGACTTGAAGACCCATGAGTGACAATGAATGTTCAAGTCACTAGGTTTTGGAGCAGTTTGTTACACAGCAAGGGCTAGCTGATACAGGTGGTTTTAGTTTCAGTTCAGTCGCTCAGTCATGTCCAACTCTTTGCACCCCCATGGACTGTGGCACACCAGGCCTCCCTGTCCATCACCAACTCCTGGAGTTTACTCAAACTCATGTCCATTGAGTTGGTGACAACATCCTACCATCTCATCCTCTGTTATACCCCTCTCCTCCTGCCTTTAATCTTTCCCAGCAGCAGGGTCTTTTCAAATGAGTCAGTTCTTCGCATCAGGTGGCCAAAGTATTGGAGTTTCAGCTTCAGCATCAGTCCTTCCAATGAATATTCAGGACTGATTTCCTTTAGGACTGACTGGTTGGATCTCCAGGTCTTCTCCAACAACACAGTTCAAAAGCACCAATTCTTTGGTGCTCAACTTTCTTTATAGTCTAACTCTCACATCCATACATGACTACTGGAAAAACAATAGCCTTGATTAGATGGACCTTTGTTGGCAAAATAATGTCTCTGCTTTTTAATAAGCTCTCTAGGTTGGTCATAACTTTTCTTTCAAGGAGTAAGCATCTTTTAATTTCACAGCTACAGTCATCATCTGCAGTGATTTTGGAGCCCCCAAATAAAGTCTGTCACAGTTTCCATTGTTTCTCCATCTATTTTCCATGAAGTGATGGGACCAGATGCCATGATCTTAGTTTTCTGAATGTTGAGTTTTAAGGCAACTTTTTCACTCTCCTCTTTCACTTTCATCAAGAGGCTCTTCAGTTCTTTGCTGACTGCCATAAGGGTGGTGTTATCTGCATATCTGAGGTTACTGATATTTCTCCTAGGAATCTTGATTTCAGCTTGTGCTTTATCCAACCTGGTATTTCTCATGATGTACTGTGTATATAAGTTAAATAAGCAGGGTGACAGTATATAGTCTTGATGTATTCCTTTCCAGATTTGGGACCAGTCTGTTCCATGACCAGTTCTAACTGTTGCTTCTTGACCTGCTTTCAGGTTTCTCAGGAAGCAGGTCAAGTGGTCTGGTATTCCCATCTCTTGAAGAATTTTCCATAGTTTGTTGTGATCCACACAAAGGCTTTGACATAGTCAGTGAAGCAGAAGTAAATGTTTTTCTGGAACTCTCTTGCTTTTACAATGATCCAATGGATATAGGCAATTTGATTTCTGGTTCCACTGCCTTTTCTAAATCCAGCTTGAACATCTGGAAGTTCTCAGTTCATGTACTGTTGAAGCCTGGCTTAGAGAAGTTTGAGCATTACTCAGAATTACAGGTGGTGGCCCAGCACTAATCCCCAGCAGAACCTGGCCTCCTCTTCATTCAAAGCGCTCAGGGTTTGCGAGCCAACTCTGGGAACTGGATGAGGAGCTTGTCTATTGTGGCCCCATATCAGCTCTCTGTTCACCAGGCCCAGAGAATTTTATTTTTTTGGTTACACAGATCAAGCAGGACCATAACAGGTTGCCCAGCTATTTCAGCCCCAGGAGGCCCTTGATCAACTGACCTCTATCAAAGAATCTTATGAGCTGAGTCATTCTGATATGCATTCTGACTATGCTGCCCATGGGGGTCACTGTCCCTCCTGGCCTCTGGGACATCGGTGCTGCTACTCTGAGATCACAAGGTAGTTGCTTCTCTCTGTCCACCCTAGAGCCCTCTCCCCACCACTTTATCCTTGAATGCTGGTATGTTCTTTAGCTGTATGTAGTCAGATCAGATAACCAATCCCAAATTTTACTCCCAGCACCGATCTCTGTGAGGCTTAGGTCTCACTGGAAGAAAAAAGATGTATTCCAGTTAGTGTAGTGGAAACTGATTCATTACAGGGCATTAAGTGGCTTATGGGATCAAGCCTGGGTTTCCAGGAAAAATTGTTAAAGCGACATCACAGTATTGGACCAGCCAGCCGGTGAAGGTCAGGAAGCTTCCCTTAGAGGGAGGCCAGCCCACCCAACACAAAGCTCAGTTCTGAAGGTGAGATTCACAGAAGTGCATCTGATTGGGGGAATCTGCACCTGACACTGAACTCAAGCTGCAAGGGCTTCTGGGAAATGCAGTTTTAGCCCTTCCAGTTCCAGGAAGATGGCAGAAACAGATGGAAAGAGCCAGTACCCCAAACCCATGCACCTGGGAAAGCCCTGGACATTGCACTTTTCTAAGGTGGCATGGATTACAGAGTGGGGGGAAGGCTGGCCTCTGGAATGGATCTGAGACATCCGTGAGGTTGAGACTGGCTCAGGCATCTCAGTGGCTGCTCATTCTTGGCCACTTGGAGTCCCTCTGGCACATGGCAAATTTCTGTGTTTAAGTTTGCAAAAAGCTCATGGGATAGGGATTGCATTACTTGTATTATGGTAAGTGTGTCTTTTATTTATTTATTTTTTGCAGAGAAAACCACACTGCCTGGTTTTGAATCCCAGTCTGTCTCCTTGGAGGTGTGACTTTGGGCAAATTACTTCCTTTCTGTGTATCATCTATTAAATTGGCAAAATCATATGACACAAAGGGTTCTCTTGTGGCTTAGTGGTAAAGAACCCGCCTGCCAATGCAGCAGACAGGTTTGATTCTTGGGTCCGGAAGATCCCCTGGAGAAGGAAATGGCAACCCATTTAAGTATTCTTGCCTGGGAAGTCTCATGGACAGAGGAACCTGGTGGGCTACAGTTCATGGAATTGCAAGAGTCTGAGATGACTTAGCCTGTAAACAACAACAACAATGGCATGACACAGAGTATAGGGCTTTTATGAGGACTAAAGTAGATAATACTTTTAAAGCCTTTAGCACATTGCTTGGTAAAGAGTATGCATTTAATAAATGTTGAATTTTGATTATTATTACTCTACCTGTCCTACAAGTAATGGTCCATATCAATTGTTTGCTGTTTGAAACAGAATTCTTTTACAAATAGATGGCTGAGACTATGTTAAAGCTTAATTTAATTCAGTAATGAATGAATTAATGAACCAGCAGGAAGTTAAAAGTAGCTGATTTGAGGAGTACAGCCAGAGCAGGGGTTTGTAAGTCAGCTGGGAGAGGCAAGCTGAAACAAACTTGCTAAGTTAGATGCAAAATTGTTTAATAGACTGGGAGGGAAGTAAAAGTATAACCTTTTGGGCCATCTTCTCTACTGGGACATAAAACCCATACTCCTTGTCAGTTTCTACAGGTTAAAATCCTTAACCTTCCAAGGCTGCTGAACATCTGGGCTCTCAAGTCATTGTACATCATTTGGGAAACAAAGCTACATTCCCCAGAGTCTGATGCTCAGGCAGACTTAGAAAATTCTCTAGCTGTGTACTGGCAGAGCCAGAGGCCAGCCTCTCTCCTTTCCCAAAGTTTGGGATACATTTTTATTATTGTTGTTGTTGTTCAGTTACTCAGACGTGTCTGATTTTTTTTCAGCCCCATGAACTGCAGCACACCAGGTTTCCCTGTCCTTCACTATCTCCCGGAGTTTGCTCAACACTCATGTCCATTGAGTCGGTGATGCCATCCAACCGGCCCATCCCCTGCCCTCCCCTTCTCCTTTTGTCTCCAGTCTTTCCCAGCATTAGTGTCTTTTATAATGAGCTGGCTCTTTATTAGGTGGCTAAAGTATTGGAGATTCAGCTTCAGCTTCAGTATCAGTCCTTCCAGTGAATATTCAGGGTTGATTTCTTTTAGGATTGACATTTTTCTTATTCATGTGCATATGTGAAGTTCCTACCCATCATAAAGACATAGAGGAAAAAAACCCAGAAATGACTGAGTGATTTTGCTGCCTTTCAAAGGAACCCCTGCCTTGGGGTTTCTGAGTCTGCTCTCATCTGGGAGAAAAGGGAGAAGCTATTGGGAAGAATACTTTTGTGTGGATGGGTGTCCTGTGAAGGCCACCCCTGGGCAGAGTGAATACCCTCTGGTTCTGATGAATCCCTAGTTATAATGCAGAGGGGAAAAGGATGTCAGAGCTGCTGGTTCTGATCACTCTGCTGGTGAAAGAAAATCTTGGCAGATGATGAAGGTGTGTTCAAATATCTTCTTTCTTGGTCAATTTCCTAACCATGCACAACATGTTTATGGCACCCCAAGGCCACCTGCACATGTTTTGGAGAATTTGGACACCCTTTAACTGAGACACACACACGTATCTAACTCAGGGATGACTGCTCTGTATCTGTGATGCGGAGCAGCACCTGTTAGGATTAATATGTTGTTTAGGGAGGCCAGATCCCCGCCTTCTGCTTCAGTCTGGCCCTCTCCTCCCTGTAAAGCCCTAAGGGAGATGCTTGGGGGAGGACAGGGGAAGCAGAGTGATGCTTTATTACCAACTGCAGCTCAGGCCCAGTTTCCTGGCAGGTCTGTGGCCAGCTGGTCTGACAGCGCACACAGGTCCATCTTCTCCCCCACTCCCTAAACCTTGGTCCCACACCTTCTCACTTGGGTGGGATGAAAGGCCACATCTGATGCTAGTGGCAAAGAACCTGCCTGCCAATGCAAGAGACTTAAGAGACACAGGTTAGATCCCTGGTTTGGAAAGATCCCCTGGAGGAGGAAATGGCAACCCACTCTAGTAGTCTTGTCTGGAGAATTCCTTGGACAGAAGAGCCTGGTGGGTTACAGTCCATGGGGTCACAAAGAGTTGGACACAACTGAAGTGACTTAGCACACATGTAGCACATGGAAGAGAAAACTGAGGTTCATGCTTAGAGAAATATTTATATCTGGAGGTACAAGGCATTTAGGCAAAAGAAGTGCTACAGGTGTTTGGGCTGTGGACTAATCAGACTATAGCTCAGTTGGTAAAGAATCCACCTTCAATGGAGGAGACCCCGGTTCGATTCCTGAGCTGGGAAGATCTGCTGGAGAAAGGGATAAGCTACCCACTCCAGTATTCTTGAGTTTCCCTTGTGGCTCAGCTGGTAAAGAATCCGCCTGCAATGTGGGAGACCTGGGTTCAATCCCTGGGTTGGGAAGATCC
>SJYA01002257.1:1206331-1231885 GCA_006410615.1 Neotragus moschatus
TGGTGGTGGTGGTGGGGGTGGTGATGGGGGTGGTGGTGGGGAGGGGCAGTCCAGCCAGGACCCCAGTCATTTCTTACCTTCTTCATAGTTTTGGCTTTGTCTCTTACTGCTTGTACCAAATTACCATGACTATTCTTTAAATGGATTTGATTTTTGAGCTAAATACATGTATTGTATTTAGCATGTGTATCATTATCCAACATTAAAGACCAGAATTCACTTCTCCAAAATAGCAGGTGACTGTAAAAAGAGAAGTAAAACAATGCTTTTAATTGTAGCAAATACTGGCTTTTATCCAAGGGAAGCTTTCACTTTGGCTTGGTTTTTCTTTCCTTTCCAGCTTCCTCCTCCTTGTCCCCATCCTCTTCTCTCCCTGCTCTCTCCTTAAGAAGGAAGAGGAGATGGGTTAGAGAGAGATGTTAAAAGATAGATTCTACCAGGCTGAGGCATGGCTTCCCTGCCCACACCCCAGGCCTTTGATGCCCACACCCCAGGCCTTTGATGCCCACACATAGGCGAACCTTCCCCAGAACCAACAAATAGCAAGGAGGAGGGCATCTCCTAAACTTCTGTTTTCTCCCTCTTCTCCTCCCCACCCACATTCCTTGGGCCCCCTGCACCACTTGGGGCGGCTTAGCTTTAGCTTGTCTGGGAGCTGCTTTTTTCTATCCATCAGGCTGTCTAGGGAGAGGAGTGTCTTTGAAGACACCCCTTTCTCAGCTCCACCTCGTTGGCTTTCTTGGGAATGGTTCATGCAGATTCTCCCCAGGCATTTAGAGATGAAATTGCAGCCTTCCATGTCTCTCTCTCCCTTTCCTGTTCACCATGCACATTTGGGAACTTTTTCACCCTTACAGTCCTTGCTTTCCAGGCTAGAAAGTTGATCCTCAGAGGACATTTGCAGTGTGGGGAGATCATTCTCAAGAGCTCACTAGTGATCACTCTCCTGTTGTGCCAGACTCTGATCTTAGGGCTTTGCTCTTATTGTCTGGTTAATTCAATAACCCACAGCGAGGTGTCACCTCCATTTTAGGGATGGAGAAACTGAGGTTCAGGACGTTTAAGTACCTCCATCAAAGGAGCACATTTTGTCAGATTTAGAGCCTAGATCAAAACCCAGGACTTTCTCATTCCCAAAGGCTTATTTCTTCCTACAACACTGTTGGATTCTCAAGCTTTGTTGAGCCCTATCAACACTGATAGAATGTGTTAATATTCTGCTATTTTGCAGACTCACAGATATAAACTAATGGTTACCAGTGGGGAGAGGGAACAGCAAGATAAAGGTAGGGGATACAGAGGTTTAACTATTATATATAAAAGAAATAAGCTATAAGAATACATTACACAGGGAATATAACCAATATTTTATAGTCAGTTTAAATGGAGTATAATTGATAAAAACTGTGAATCCCTATGTTGTACACTAATAACTTATATAATAATATTAATCACTTATACTTTAATAAGAATAATAAAGGTACAAAAAACCTCACAAAATACTGAAAAAATATTCAACTGTCTTGGCTCTAAATCCGGTTACTAGGGATGGGATTCAGAAAGTTGTGTTCTAACCAGTTGTACATATGTTTCGGTACTTGTCCAGGTGTGCCAGTCTGTGAATACACGTGTTCCAGGAACACACATGTGGCTACTTCTCTGCAGCCACCTGATCTCCTGGTTGGCTTTCTGAATACTGAAACAAATTCCTGATAAGACTGATTTCTAAGTGAAATCTCTAAGTCAAATTTAGATTGAAGCAGAATATCATTTGAATGAATCAATGTATGTCTAGAAAACAAGCTGTTTCTACCAAAGTTTTAATAAACATTTTTTCCATAGACTATATTGTTGTCAATACTCATAGACCCAAAACTCACAAATTTTGTATATCTCCATTGATATTTTGAAAGTTTGTTTCCAAAATCCATTAGTCTCTCTCATATACATATAAATGTATATGTAGATAGATAGATATGTCTATCTATTAATATCTATCTATCATATCAAGTTTTTGCTGATCACAAGTTTATTTACATTGATTTTTGAATGATGACCCTATCTTCACCAAAAAAAGTCTGGACTATATTCAGAAGACTTTGCTTACTAAAGCCAAAGGAAGAGTTGAATACACTAAAAAGAAAAAGAAGAGAAAACAAGAAAAAGAAAACTGTAAAATGACAGTGTTGAACAAAAAGGATTTTCCAGCTAATCCTCGCTGGCTGACCTGCCTAGAGGACCATGGATGCCATTTTCTGTTTCTGTGCATACAGGAAGTCTCCATCTCACAACTTGCATTGCATTTGATCAGGGTCACGTGACTCAATTCCTGCCAATGGGATGAGAGTAGCCATGGTGTGCATCCTTTCAGTTCTGGCCATGGTGGTCCCTGCTTGGCCTTCTCCTTCTTGGCACCCCCAGAGGCCAGGTATCAAGAAGACATTCTTACAAGATAGACGGAGCCTATTGTTCTGAGTCACCACTTGGAGGCCCCAAAGGGGCCATCTGGCCTACTCTAGACAATGTGATGAGGGATGTAAACCAGTATTATATGGATGCTGAGATTTTGGGTATTAATTGTCTTGTATGTCCACTTAGCCAGAGAATCCTAGTAATCTGAAAACAGTAATCTTCGATAATCATTGCTAATAAAGATTGAGATGCAATAAGCTGTAATGTCTTAGTCAAATATTAATATTTATTTAGCACTTACTAGGTCAGGCACTGGGGTCAACGCTTCCTTCAGTTCAGTTCAGTTGCTCAGTCATGTCTGACTTTTTGTGACCCCATGAATCGCAGCACTCCAGGCCTCCCTGTCCATCACCATCTCCCAGAGTTCACTCAGACTGACGTCCATTGAGTCCGTGATGCCATTCAGCCATCTCATCCTCAGTTGTCCCCCTCCCTCCCAGCATCAGAATCTTTTCCAATGAGTCAGCTCTTCACATGAGGTGGCCAAAGTACTGGAGCTTCAGCTTCAGCATCATTCCTTCCAAAGAAATCCCAGGGCTGATCTCTTTCAGAATGGACTGGTTGGATCTCCTTGCAGTCCAAGGGACTCTCAAGAGTCTTCTCCAACAACACAGTTCAAAAGCATCAATTCTTCGGTGCTCAGCCTTCTTCACAGTCCAACTCTCACATCCATACATGACCACAGGAAAAACCATAGCCTTGACTAGATGGACATTAGTTGACAAAGTAATGTCTCTGCTTTTGAATATACTGTCTAGGTTGGTCATAACTTTTCTTCAAGGAGTAAGCGTCTTTTAATTTCATGGCTGCAGTCACCATCTGCAGTGATTTTGGAGCCCCCCAAAATAAAGTCTGACACTGTTTCCACTGTTTGCCCTTCTATTTCCCATGAAGTGATGGGACCGGATGCCATGATCTTCGTTTTCTGAATGCTGAGCTTTAAGCCAACTTTTTCACTCTCCTCTTTCACTTTCATCAAGAGGCTTTTTAGGTCCTCTTCACTTTCTGCCATAAGGGTGGTGTCATCTGCATATCTGAGGTTATTGATATTTCTCCCAGCAATCTTGATTTCAGCTTGTGTTTCTTCCAGCCCAGCATTTCTCATGATGTACTCTGCATAGAAGTTAAATAAGCAGGGTGACAATATACAGCCTTGATGTACTCCTTTTCCTCTTTGGAACCAGTCTGTTGTTCCATGTCCAGTTCTAACTGTTGCTTCCTGACCNTACTCCTTTTCCTATTTGGAACCAGTCTGTTGTTCCATGTCCAGTTCTAACTGTTGCTTCCTGACCTGCATACAGATTTCTCAAGAGGCAGGTCAGGTGGTCTGGTATTCCCATCTCTTTCAGAATTTTCCACAGTTTATTGTGATCCACACAGTCAAAGGCTTTGGCATAGTCAATACAGCAGAAATAGATGTTTTTCCAGAAGTCTCTTGCTTTTTCCATGATCCAGCAGATGTTGGCAATTTGATCTCTGGTTCCTCTGCCTTTTCTAAAACAAGCTTGAACATCAGGGAGTTCACGGTTCATGTATTGCTGAAGTCTGGCTTGGAGAATTTTGAGCATTACTTTACTAGTGTGTGAGATGACTGCAATTGTGCAGTAGTTTGAGCATTCTTTTGCATTGCCTTTCTTTGGAATTGGAATGAAAACAGACCTTTTCCAGTCCTGTGGCCACTGCTGAGTTTTCCAAATTTGCTGGCATACTGAGTGCAGCACTTTCACAGCATCATCTTTCAGGATTTGAAACAGCTAAACTGGAATTCCATCACCTCCACTAGCTTCGTTCATAGGGATGCTTTCTAAGGCCCACTTGATTTCACATTCCAGGTTGTCTGGCTCTAGATGAGTGATCACAGCATCGTGATTATCTGAGTTGTGAAGATCTTTTTTGTACAGTTCTTCTGTGTATTCTTGCCACTCTTGTTAATATCTTCTGCTTCTGTTAGGTCCATACCATTTCTATCCTTTATTGAGCCCATCTTTGCATGAAATGTTCCCTTGGTATCTCTAATTTTCTTGAAGAGATCTCTAGTCTTTCTCATTACATCATTCCCAATGCTTTCTTACATCACTTTATTTAATCTTCATGACAGTCTGAGGAAAAGTCAGCATTAGTATCTCTGTTTTACAGATGAGAAAACAAGGACCCAGCAAGGTTTACTCAGGCAGCGAGAATGGAGCCTGAATGTAGGTCTGTGTGATTCCAGGCTCATCTTCCTACCATCACGCTAGGTGTATTTATCTGTTTAATCTAACCAGGTCAAAAGGGATTTTGGAGGGGTGAATAGTGTGTTCCGTTGGTCAACCCACCAGGTGTCCATGCAGAGGCAAGAGAAAAGATGAGGCATTTGACTACATTGTTCTGGAAAATGCTGGTTGTAGTGGTATTGGTTTGTTGTAGTGGTATTGGTTTTGGTGATCTAAAGCATTCCCGTATTAGCTCAATTGATGAAAAACATACAAGCTCCCTTGTGGCAAGCCCACTCTGAAATCTGAGCCCTTGCTCAGCCAATTTCACATTTAATTTTTCCCCTGTGATGACTGTAACTTGTTTTAAAAGCCTCTATTTCCTGGACCCCTTTTCATCTTATTTCACATTTGGAGTCAATGAAGCAGAATTTCAGGTCTTCAGTATCTGATCGATACACAATACCATCTCAATCTAAAAATGGCTTCTGAGGGCATTTCCAGTTGAGTGACCTCATTTTTAGACACAGGTTTGTCTGTTCAGATCCCTCGGGGGTATCTTATATTGGGTAAGGTATCTTCTCATAGTTGTGCACAATTGATTTCTCCTTTCAAGTTGCCTTGACTTAAAACATTTTACTTCCCAAACTTAAATCTCCAAACTGTATCCTTATTCCCTTTGACCCAGTGGAGCCAAGTAGAGTCAGAATTCCCTAGTGTCAAAGGGTTCTCGTGAGGTCCTTCCTTATTGAAATGGGCATTGAATTTGCAAAGCTGGGAGAGGACAAACGCATCTAGAAATTGCCTCAGTGTGTCAGAGCTCTGACAGATGCCTTCCTTCTGCTCCGCTTACTAGAGATTTCTAACTTGGGAGGATTCCAGAGTGCACCTGCAGCCCAAGAAGACAGACTTGCTTTGGGGAGAGTGGTAATGGTTCTGAGATGGCCAAGGGCAGTTACTGAGCCCTCAGGCTAGCTGTGCAGTTGTCCATTGACCGTGTTGGAGGCCATTAGCAGAGGCTGACCACCTGGTCCCAGACACTCTAATGAGGATTTATAGGGTCAGTGGCTGGGAGGGAGATGAATTCTTTCTTTCTCTCTTTTATTTTATTTTATTTTATTTTTTTACCAGGATGGACATTCTGAGGCTACAATTCTCTAGATTCCTAACTGCCCTCGACCCCGATGGGCAAGAGCCCACCTTGTTTATCTTCTGATCAGTCTGCTAACCAGAGAGAGGGAGTTCTTTGCAAACATGGTGCAATCAGAAATGGGGTGTCAACTCTTCAGGTTCTTTTCAGGTAGAAGCATATGGTAGACATGTTGGTGGGGATGAATCTTTCTGTCTGGCTGGTGCTGGCAAGTGCTTCAAGTCTTGGAGGGAAAGGGCAAGGTTCTGCACAAACCTCTGCACCTTAGAGTGTGTGGGTGGATGCGTGTGGCAATGTGTAGAGGTGTGAGAGTGTCTCTGTGTGTGAATATGTATGAATGGGTAAGGTGAACATGTTGTGAGTGTGTGCCAGTACATGGTATGTGTGTGTGTGTATGAATCTTTTTGTGTGAGTATGAGCATATATGAGTATGTGAGTGAGTATGGGAGTGACTGAGTGTGAGAGTGAGTTCGTATGGTGTGTGAGAGTATGGCACATGATAATCGTGAGTGTGTATATGCAGTATGTGTGAGCATATAGAAATGTATATGAGCCTTTATTTTCTTGGGCTCCAAAATCACTGTGGACAGTGCAGTCATGAAATTAAAAGTTGCTTTCTCCTTGGAAGAAAAGCTTTGACAAGCTTAGACAGTGTGTTAAAGAGCAGAGACGTTACTTTGCCTACAAAAGTCCGTATAGTCAAAGCTATGGTTTTCCCCCCATATCATGTATGGATGTGAGAGCTGGACAATAAAAAAGGCTGAGTGCCAAGGAATTGATTCCTTCAAACTGTGGTTCTGGAGAAGACTCTTGAGAGTCCCTTGGACAGCAAGGATATTAAACCAGTCAATCCTAAAGGAAATCAACCCTGAATAGTCATTGGAAGGATTGATGCTGAAGCTCCAATATTTTGGCCAGATGATACGAAGAGCCAACTCACTGGAAAAGACCCTGATGCTGGTAAGATTGAGGGCAGGAGGAGAAGGGGACAACAGAGGATGAGATGGTTGGATGGCATCACTGACTCAATGGACATGAATTGGAGCAAACTCCAGGAGATGGTGAAGGACAGGGAAGCCTGGTGTGTTGCCGTCCGCAGGGTCACAAAGAGTTAGACAGTACTGAGTGACTGAACAACAACAATGAGCATGTGTGTGAATGTGGGTGTGTGACAGAGTGAGGGTGGACCATGTTTAGATGTGAGCATGGGCGTGCGTGCGTGCGTGTGTGTGTGAAGCCTGGGAAAACTGCAGAGAAGAGCCATCACAGGAAAGCAGATAAAAGGCTGAAACTGGTTTCTAGAAGGAGATGGTGGAGGAAAGGGAGTTAGCCAGCCTGCGAGGAAGGTTGAAGATGACTGAGGTGGGGGAGGGATCAAATCCTATTCCCACTGGATTCTCCGGGCAGCCTTGACAGTGAGCCAGGGAGATAAATGGACACCCAGAGAGGTTAAGTGACTGACAGAAGGTCACAGGACCTTTAAATGGATGGTGTCAATTGGAATGATGGAGACTTGACAGACTCTCTGTGGGTCTAGGGTAATAAAAATGATATCATTTTAAATCAAGGCAGGAGAGACACGGTGAGGGGGAGCACCCTGCCATGAAGAGGCTTCATCCTGAGCACCATTGTCATGTAACGTGAGAGAAGTGGTCCTTCCTAGAGGGCGAGTGAGCCCCTAGCCCACCTCCTATGCCCAATACTGGCTTCAGGGCAGAGGTATACCCCTGGTCTCTGATTACCCTTTGGAGTCCAGGATTCCCCTCCCTCAGCACCCACCCCTGGGTCACACAGCTCATTTTCATTAAAAAAAAAAATCCATGCAGAAAATATTCATACATATAGTAAAACAAAGGGCTCTTATATTCCCTGAATTTAGGTTTTTCTTCTTCTTTGACCTTAGAATGAATTTTTAAACGATGCATCTTGTGGCTCTGGCAGGTATGAAAAATGGAGGGAAACGAAACGAACGGGTGAATGATTTATTTAAATGTTCCTACCAATGCTTTTAACTGATTTTGGATCCTCGCCTTTGATTTTGCTCCCATTTGGAACTGTACTTGCTTATCAGGTCAGCCTTGTTGAGATTCAAAATAAGGTACACCTTTAACAACTGCATTCCTGCCCCCTCCCCGCACTGTGGCCCTGGGGAGCTTACAGCGCATGCCCACGAACAACTCCTCGAACTTCTTCCAGCGGCTTCAGTGATTTGGATTTGACCGGTCTGGATTTGACTTCTTGTTCTGCTCTTTATTGAGTGCCTTAGGCAAGTCCCTGAAATGGGGAAAAAACTCCGACAACAAGAACTAAACTTCTTGAGAATAGAGAAAGAGGTTCTTGTGGGGGAGATGTTGGGCCTTTGGCTTGTGCTTTCTTATTTTTATTTTTTAATTAAAAGTTAAAAAAAAAATTGGCCACCCTGCACAACATATGGGATCTTAGTTTTCCAACCAGGGGTCAAACTAGTGACCTTGTAGTGGAACCTTGGATTCATAACCACTGGACTTGTTCTTTCTGACCTTTTACCTCCCAAGCTGAGCACAACAGAAGAGCCAGCATTCGATCCATAGTCCGTTCACTTGTCTATTGATCCAGTCCTTAGTGGGGCTGCCTATGTGGCAGGCATTGTTCTAAATGCTTGGGATATATGGGTGGACAGAAAAGACAAAGATTTACATCATACACCAGTGAATTACTTAATAAATTAGAAAGTGATACTGCTATGGACAATAGTGAAGCCCAGGAGATCAGTGTCAGGATTGGAGTGGGAGAGAGAGCTGTAAAAGATAGGGTGGCCTTCCCTGGTGGTCTGGTGGTTAAGACTCTGCCTGCTAACGCAGGGGACACAGGTTCAGTCCCTGGTCCAGGAGGATCCCTCATGCCATGGAGCAGCTAAACCTTGTGTGCCACAGCTACTCCAGCCATGCCTGGAGCCTGTGCACCTGTGTGCTGCAAAAAGAGAAGCCACCACAGTGAGAAGCCCGAGCACCACCGGAGCGGCCCCTGTCCTCCAAAACTGGAGAAAGCCTCTCCATGGACAGAGGAGCCTGGAGGGCTGTAGTTCATGTGGTGGCAGAGTCGGACACGACTGTGTGACTAAGTACAGTACACAGAGGAAGCCCATGTGTGACAAGGAAAACCCAGTGCAGCCAAAAATAAATAAATAGGGTGGCCAATTTGGCTCCAGAAGAAGATGCCATTAGGGCAAATACTTGAAAAGGATGGGGATTGGATGCAGGTGTCTGGGGAAGACTATTCCAGGCAGAGAGAGCACCCTTTGCAGTGGGCCCAGGTGGGCACTTGTTGGCCTTGTTCAGGGACCAGAAAGGAGGGGGCAGGGTGAGATCAGAGTTTTGGGGAGTGGATCATGCTTGCCTTGGGGAGTAGCCTAAAAATGTTTATTTTGCTCTAGTGAAATAGGGCTGATCTAATGGGTGTTGTAAATTATCCCTCTGGTGGATGAGTTAGGAAGTCACTGCAGGGGGGCCAGGACAGAAGCTGGGAGACCAGGCTGGAGGCTGCTGCAGGGGTCCAAGTGAAAGAGGATGGGGTGGGGGTGGGGGAAGACCTGAATTCTGAAGCTGTCTTGTGGAGTAGGGCCAGCTGGATTGGCAGACAGATTGAATATTAGGTCCAGGAGAAAGAGCACTCCCGTGGAAGGATGGAGTTGACATTGGCTGGGACAGAGAGGGCTGAGCTACAGCAGGTTTTGGGGGAAGATCTTCCCTGAAGAGGGAGAGTCTTCCCCTGAGACATTTCACCTAAAATCCAGTTTCTCACACCACTAACGAGGGGACGGGGCCACAGAGAGCCTGAGCAACCTTCCTGAGGCTGCAGAGTTGGGATGCGTGGAGCTGAGAGTCAAAGGCAGGGGGGCCGCGCTCTCAGCCACTCCCTTTGCCCACTTCTTCAGAATGAAGAGGCAAAATCAGATGCCTGCTCAGCGCAGTGATGCTGATGGTGCCTGCAGTCTCTGTGTTGGGAAGGGTGGCCAGCTTGGAAGGGCCCCCACACACTATTTGCATGGGAAGGGCAGGGAGGGAGTCAGGAGCCAGGAACCCCAGGTTAAACTGTAGATAATCTGTACTTGGTGCAGCATACGCTGACCACCTCCAATGTGCCAGGCCATGTGCTGAGTGTTGGTGATTCCCAAGTAATTCCTCATCTTCAGATCTAAATGCGTAGCAAGATGTAGGTAAAGTCGTCTGCTTTTTTTTGTGCTGAGTTTCTTAATCACCTTGAGAGATGATCTTGAGGCCAGACCTGGCCTGGAAGCAAATTCATACTCGTCTTCAGAGGAGTGTAATAGGTACTTTGTGTTGGTGTGTAAGTGCACATAGGTGTGTGTATTTGAATGTGTGTTTTCACCTATTTTGTGTCTGTGTGTCTGTGGGTGGATGTGTCTGTGTGTACACGTGTGTTGTGACTGTGTGAGGTGTGTGTTGATATTTGTGTGTGCGTGTGTGTCTGTGCACCAGTGTGTGTTTGCATGCCCTCATGCTGTACCTGTGTGATTGTGCCTCTGCACATGAGCGCGTGTGTATGTGGCTATATGTATGTATGATGTGTGTCTACATTTGTGTCTGTGTCTTGATACCATGATGTACTCTGTGCATGCATGTTCATTTTCACTGATATATGGGAATTCCTAAGGGATGGCTCCTCATCCCTCACTGGCTCCCTTGATGCCTCTGTCTCGCCTATTGACAGATTTTCAGTTGTACTCCTTGTTATCAAACCAAACTTGGGTCCACTCGCTGGAGCACAATAAAGCCAGTCTACTGATAACAGACTGTGGTGATGGGAAGTGCATTTGCTGCAAGCAAGGAGTCTAGGTAGCTAGTGTTTAAAAGACCCAAACTCCCCAGTGGCTTCCAGGGAAGGGATTTTTAAAGACAGAGTGAGAGATGTGTTGTGGGGTGTGTGATCAGTTCATGGACATTCTTCTGACTGGTTGGTAGTGAAGTCAGTATCATCAGCCTTCTGGTCCAACCTGTCTGGGGTCTTCATGTTTGTGTTCTGTACGCAGTTAACTTCTTCCTCTTGGTGGAGGTTTCAGGATCTGCAAAACAGATCAAAAGACATGGTTCAGGATATTATCTAAAGCCCTTGGGGAGAAACTAAAGGTCCTTGACTTTGTTTAGTGTCTAAACTTATTATATTGTCTTACTTGCCCGCTTTCCTTTCTTTCTACATTTTCTCACATCTCTGATGTAATTTATTCTTTGGGACTCAGGGAAGGCATAGGAGGCTCAAGTTTTTCTACAAACAAGAGGCATATGGAGAACATGGTGGGGGTTTGTGTCCCAGGAAGGTCCCCATAGGCACCTGCTCAGTTACATCCTTATCCTTCTAGAATCTTCCGCCTCAGCTTTGCTCTTCATTTCTCAGACACCAGTCGCCTACTTCTCTTCACTCCAACTGGAGACTGTTATTTGCAGCCTCATTCTCTTCAAGGATTGTGCTTCTTGTGAAGGCTGTGCATTTTCTGAATAGCAGGAAGTTCAATGCGGGTTCTGAACATTTCTCTAGCAGCTTTATCCTTCCTTATTTCATAAGTGACCTTGCTAAGTGGATTCATCCAGGAAGAACCCTAACGGGTAGAGGCAGACCTCTTTATTTGTCCCTGATGATAATAAGGGAGCCACTAAATTAATTATGGCAATTTCCATTTTATTGAGTATGGCGTTCCTTTTGATTTAGAATATTTTTACCTCTCCAAGTGCTTTTAAGGAAGGTTATGGCAAGAAAAAGTCTATTCATCTCTGCAGTATATTTGGTTGCTTTTCATAAATTGTCTAAATTGCATTTTAAGGGAGTGGAAATTGAATCTAGTCTTTTTTTTTTTTTAAATTGCTGAAGCCAATTAGCTGCTGAAGTATTTAATTATGAGAGAAGCATTCAGATCTACAACCAAATAAAGCCCTCCTGAAGGAGCTTTTCAGCCCAGTTCTGCCTGTTCTTTCCCTTTTTGCTCCCTATTCCTATTCTCTAAAGAACCAGTTTCCCTAAGTCAGACAAATAATAAGAGAGATCACATGACATCCCTCAAACTAAAAAGAAATGATACAAATGAGCTGACAAAGCAGAAAGAGACTTGCTCACAGACACAGAGGATAAACCTATGGTTACCAGGGGTGGGAGAGGAAGGGTGTGGGGAAGGTATAGTAAGGGAGTTTTAGATGGTCATGTACACAATACTCTATTCAAAACAGGTAACCAACAAAGACCTACTGTATAGCACATGGAACTCTACTCCATGTTATGTGGCAGCATGCATGGGAGGGGAGTTTGGGGGAGAATGGATACATGTATATGTATGGCTGAGTCCCTTCACCTGAATCTGTCACAACATTGTTAACTGGTTATACTCCAGTACAAAATAAAGTTTTTTTTTTTTTTTTTCAAAAAAACAAAACAAAACAAAACCTGAAAGAACCAGCTTTTTCCTTATCAACCTTCTGTTTAGACCTGTCGCATTTCAGAGGCAAGTGGTGTGTGGGGGAGTGTCACTGCTGCTGTTACCAGGATGCTAGAGAGAGATCAGTAGCCTAAATATTGACTCTCCTTTCTCCAGGGGTCTCACTCTGGCTCCAGGAAGATCACCTGGGTCAGGGGTAGAGGAATGAGTTTTAGAAAGATGCTCACTGGTATCTCAGACTTTTCTTCCTCAATTCTTTCTTCTCGCTTTCAAGGTTGTGAGGAAAAACTTAAGGAGGTCAAAATGCATGATAAAACGAATCAAAACAGAATGAAAAACCGTTAGGTCCTTGTTGAGTATCAGGGGATACAAAACAGAACTACTGGAAAATCCCTTGGGCAGTCATGACTGGCTACACAGTCATGGTTCTTCTAAAATCAGAGATACCCTAGCATTCTCATCTGCTTGATGCCCTTATCCATTTCTTAGGACTTTTACTACTAACCTGAAGCAGGCTTTAGTGAACTATAGTCCACAGACCAGATCTGCCTGCTTTTAAATTTAAGTTTTAATGAAACAACTGACAAAGGATTAATTTCCAAAATATAGAAGCAGCTCATACAACTCAATACCAGAAAAACAAACCCAATCAAAAAGTGGGAAAAAGATGTAAACAGACATTTCTCCAAAGAAGACATCAGTTCAGTTCAGTTACTCAGTTGTGTCCAACTCTTTGTGACCCCATGGACCACAGCACGTCAGGGTTCCCTGTCCATCACCAACTCCTGGAGCTTACTCAGACTCATGTCCATCGAGTCAGTGATGCCATCTAACCATCTCGTCCTCTGTCATTTCCTTCTTCTCCCACCTTCAGCCTTTCCCAGCATCATAGTCTCTTCCAATGAGTCAGTTCTTCGCTTCAGGTGGCCAAAATATTGAAGTTTCAGCTTCCACCATAAATCCTTCCAATGAATATTCAGGACTGATTTCCTTTAGGATTGACTGTTTGGATCCCCTTGCAGTCCAAAAAACTTTCAAGAGTCTTCTCCAACACCATGGTTCAAAAGCACCAATTCTTTGGTGCTCAGCTTTCTTTATAGCCCAACTCTCACATCCTTACATGACTGCTGGAAAAATCATAGCTTCGACTAGATGGACCTTTGTTGGCAAAGTAATGTCTCTGCTTTTTAATATGCTGTCTAGGTTGGTCATAGCTTTTCTTCCAAGGAGCAAGTGTCTTTTAATTTCATGGCTGTAGTCACCATCTGCAGTGATTTTGGAGCCCCCCTCAAATAAAGTCTGTCATTGTTTCCATTGTTTCTCCATCTATTTTCCATGAAGTGATGGGACTGAATGCCATAATCTTAGTTTTTTGAATGTTGAGTTTTAAGTAAACTTTTTCACTCTCCTCTTTCACTTTCATCAGGAAGCTCTTTAGTTCTTCACTTTCTGCCATGAGAGTGGTGTCATCTGCATGTATGAGGTTATTGGTATTTCTCCCAGAAATCTTGATTCCAGCTTTTGCTTCATCCAGCCTGACATTTTGCATGATGTACACTGCCTATAAGTTAAATAAACAAGATGACAATATACAGCATTGACATATTCCTTTCCCAATTTGGAAACAATCTGTTGTCCTGTGTACAGTTCTAACTATTGCTTTTTGACTTGCATACAGATTTCTCAGGAGGCAGGTCAGGTCGTCTGGTATTCCAATTTGTTGAAGAATTTTCCACAGTTTGCTGTGATCCACACAGTCAAAGGCTTTGGTGTAGTCAATGAAGCAGAAGTAGATTTTTTTTTTGAATTCTCTTGCTATTTCGATGATCCAATGGATATTGGCAATTGGATCTCTGATTCCTCTGTCCTTTCTAAATCCAGCTTATACATCTGGAAGTTCATGGGTCACGTACTGTTGAAGCTTCGCTTGGAGAATTTTGAGCATGTGAGATGAGTGTAATTGTGCCATATTTTGAACATTCTTTGGCATTGCCTTTCTTTGGGATTGGAATGAAAACTGATATTTTTCAATCCTGTGGCCACTGTTGCATTTCCCAAGTTTGCTGGCATATTGAGTGCAGAACTTTCACAGCATCATCTTTTAGGATTTGAAGTAGCTCCACTGGAATTCCATTACCTCCACTAGCTTTGTTCCTAGTGATGCTTCCTAAGGCCCACTTGACTTCCCATCCCAAAGAAGACATACAGATGGCTAACAAACACATGAATAGATGCTCAACATCACTCATTATAGAGAAATGCAAATCAAAACTACAATGAGATATTACCTCCCACCAGTCAGAATGACCATCATCAAAAAGTCTACAAACAATAATTGCTGGAAAGGATGTGGAGAAAAGGGAACCCTCTTACACTGTTGGTGGGGATGAAAATTGATACAGCCACTATGGAAGACAGTATGCAGATTTCTTAAAAACTAAGAATAAAATCACCATATGACTCAGCAATCCCACTCCTAAGCATATACCTTAAGGAAACAACAATTGAAAAAGACACATGTATCCCATTGCTCACCACAGCACTAGTTACAATAGCTAGAACATGGAAGCAACCTAGATGTCCATTGACAGATGAATGGATAAAGAAATTGTGGTCCATGTACACAATGTAATATTACTCAGCCATAAAAAGGAACACATTTGAGTCAGTTCTAATGAGGTGGATGAACCTAGAGTCTATTATACAGAGTGAAGTAAGTCAGAGAAAGATAAGTATCATATACTAACACATATATATGGAATCTAGAAAAATGGTACTGAAGAATTTATTTTCAGGGCAGCAGTGGAGAGTTAAAGAACTTCTTGATAAAAGTGAAAGAGGAGAGTGAAAAAGTAGGCTTAAAGCTCAACATTTAGAAAACTAAGATCATGGCATCCAGTCCCATTACTTCATGGAAAATAGATGGGGAAACAATGGAAACAGTGACAGACTTTATTTTTTGAGGCTCCAAAATCACTGCAGATGGTGACTGCAGCCATGAAATTAAAATATGCTTGCTCCTTGGAAGAAAGGCTATGACCAACCTAGAGAGCATACTGAAAAGCAGAGACATTACTTTGCCAACAAAGGTCCATCTAGTCAAAGCTATGGTTTTTCTAGTAGTCATGCTATGACCTACCTAGACAGCATATTGAAAAGCAGAGACATTACTTTGCTGACAAAGGCCCATCTAGTCAAAGCTATGGTTTTTCCAGAAGTCATGCATAGATGTGAGTTTTGGACTATAAAGGAAACTGAGCACTGAAGAACTGATGCTTTTGAACTGTGGTTTTGAAGAAGACTCTTGAGAGTCCCTTGGGCTGCAATGGGATCCAACCAGTCAATCCTGAAGGAAATCAGTCCCGAATATTCATTGGAAGGNGGCTGTAGTCACCATCTGCAGTGATTTTGGAGCCCCCCTCAAATAAAGTCTGTCATTGTTTCCATTGTTTCTCCATCTATTTTCCATGAAGTGATGGGACTGAATGCCATAATCTTAGTTTTTTGAATGTTGAGTTTTAAGTAAACTTTTTCACTCTCCTCTTTCACTTTCATCAGGAAGCTCTTTAGTTCTTCACTTTCTGCCATGAGAGTGGTGTCATCTGCATGTATGAGGTTATTGGTATTTCTCCCAGAAATCTTGATTCCAGCTTTTGCTTCATCCAGCCTGACATTTTGCATGATGTACACTGCCTATAAGTTAAATAAACAAGATGACAATATACAGCATTGACATATTCCTTTCCCAATTTGGAAACAATCTGTTGTCCTGTGTACAGTTCTAACTATTGCTTTTTGACTTGCATACAGATTTCTCAGGAGGCAGGTCAGGTCGTCTGGTATTCCAATTTGTTGAAGAATTTTCCACAGTTTGCTGTGATCCACACAGTCAAAGGCTTTGGTGTAGTCAATGAAGCAGAAGTAGATTTTTTTTTTGAATTCTCTTGCTATTTCGATGATCCAATGGATATTGGCAATTGGATCTCTGATTCCTCTGTCCTTTCTAAATCCAGCTTATACATCTGGAAGTTCATGGGTCACGTACTGTTGAAGCTTCGCTTGGAGAATTTTGAGCATGTGAGATGAGTGTAATTGTGCCATATTTTGAACATTCTTTGGCATTGCCTTTCTTTGGGATTGGAATGAAAACTGATATTTTTCAATCCTGTGGCCACTGTTGCATTTCCCAAGTTTGCTGGCATATTGAGTGCAGAACTTTCACAGCATCATCTTTTAGGATTTGAAGTAGCTCCACTGGAATTCCATTACCTCCACTAGCTTTGTTCCTAGTGATGCTTCCTAAGGCCCACTTGACTTCCCATCCCAAAGAAGACATACAGATGGCTAACAAACACATGAATAGATGCTCAACATCACTCATTATAGAGAAATGCAAATCAAAACTACAATGAGATATTACCTCCCACCAGTCAGAATGACCATCATCAAAAAGTCTACAAACAATAATTGCTGGAAAGGATGTGGAGAAAAGGGAACCCTCTTACACTGTTGGTGGGGATGAAAATTGATACAGCCACTATGGAAGACAGTATGCAGATTTCTTAAAAACTAAGAATAAAATCACCATATGACTCAGCAATCCCACTCCTAAGCATATACCTTAAGGAAACAACAATTGAAAAAGACACATGTATCCCATTGCTCACCACAGCACTAGTTACAATAGCTAGAACATGGAAGCAACCTAGATGTCCATTGACAGATGAATGGATAAAGAAATTGTGGTCCATGTACACAATGTAATATTACTCAGCCATAAAAAGGAACACATTTGAGTCAGTTCTAATGAGGTGGATGAACCTAGAGTCTATTATACAGAGTGAAGTAAGTCAGAGAAAGATAAGTATCATATACTAACACATATATATGGAATCTAGAAAAATGGTACTGAAGAATTTATTTTCAGGGCAGCAGTGGAGAGTTAAAGAACTTCTTGATAAAAGTGAAAGAGGAGAGTGAAAAAGTAGGCTTAAAGCTCAACATTTAGAAAACTAAGATCATGGCATCCAGTCCCATTACTTCATGGAAAATAGATGGGGAAACAATGGAAACAGTGACAGACTTTATTTTTTGAGGCTCCAAAATCACTGCAGATGGTGACTGCAGCCATGAAATTAAAATATGCTTGCTCCTTGGAAGAAAGGCTATGACCAACCTAGAGAGCATACTGAAAAGCAGAGACATTACTTTGCCAACAAAGGTCCATCTAGTCAAAGCTATGGTTTTTCTAGTAGTCATGCTATGACCTACCTAGACAGCATATTGAAAAGCAGAGACATTACTTTGCTGACAAAGGCCCATCTAGTCAAAGCTATGGTTTTTCCAGAAGTCATGCATAGATGTGAGTTTTGGACTATAAAGGAAACTGAGCACTGAAGAACTGATGCTTTTGAACTGTGGTTTTGAAGAAGACTCTTGAGAGTCCCTTGGGCTGCAATGGGATCCAACCAGTCAATCCTGAAGGAAATCAGTCCCGAATATTCATTGGAAGGATTGATGCTGAAGCTGAAACTTCAATACTTTGGCCACCTGATGTGAAGAACTGACTCACTGGAAAAGACTGATGCTGGGAAAGGTTAAAGGCAGGAAGAGTAGGGGACAGCAGAGGATAAGATGGTTGTATGGCATCACCAACTCAATGGATATGAGTTTGAGTAAGCTCTGGGAGTTGGTGAGGAAGAGGGAAGCCTGGTGTGCTGCAGTCCATGGGGTTGGGAAGAGTTGGACACAATTGTGCAACTGAACTGAACTGAACTGAATGGAGAAACAGACATAGAGAATAGATTTTTGGACATGGGAAGAGGGGAGGAGAGGGTGAGCTGTATGGAGAGGGAGAGAGTAATATGGAAACTTATATTACCATATGTAACATAGATAGCCAACACTAATATATCTCAGGAAACTCAAACAGGGTCTCTGTATCAACCTGGAGGGGTGGGATGGGGAGGGAGATGGGAGCGAGATTCAAAAGGGAGGGGATATATGCATACCTATGGCTGATTCGTGTTGAGGTTTGACAGAAAACAACAAAATTCTGTAAAGTAATTATCTTTCCATTAAAAAAGAAATAAATTAGAAAAATAAAGTTTTATTGAAACACAGCCTTGGCCAGTCATTTGCATATTGTCCTTGGTTGCTTTGGGGTTACAACATGGGAGTTGAGTAATTTTTTTCTCCCATAGCATGTGGAAATTGTAGTTCCTTAACCAGGGATTGAACCTATGCCTCCTGCAGTAGAAGCATGGCATCTTAACCAATGGACCAGAGGGGAAGCCCTGGGAACTGAGTAGTTTTGACAGAGATCTTAAGGTTTGCAAAGCCAACATATTTGCAGCTGGTTCTTTGAGAAAATGTTTTTTCAGAAACAGACTCACAGACACAGAGAATAGACTTGTGGTTGCCAAGGGCGAGGGTGGTAATGGGGGATCAACTGGGGGGTTTAGCAAGTAGTAGATACAAACTATGTAACATACATGAACAGCAAGGCCCTACAGTATAGCACAGGGAATTATATTCAATATCCTGTGATAAACCATAATGGAAAATAATATGAAAAAGAATATATATATATATATAACTGAATCTCTTTATAGCAGAAACAAAGACAACATTATAAATCAACCATACTTTAAAAAATAAATTTGCAAAAAGAAAAATGTTTATTGACTTCCAGTTTAAAGTATAGAATGTGAAAAAAAAAATCTAATTCAGAGTTAACTCACCCCCTCTTCTTCCTCTCCTCCTCATAAGTAAATGAACATGTAGAAGGCTAAATTTTTTTTTTACAGACTCCCCTGGTGGTACGGTGGTTAAGAATCTTTCTGCCAGTGCAGGGGACAGGGGGCCAATCCCTGGTCCAGGAAGATCCCACATGCCACAGGACAACTAAGCTTGTGCGCCATCACTACTGAAGCCCGAGCGCCACAGACGCTGTGCTCCACAACAAGAGAAGCCACTACAGGGAGGAGCCCGGGCATTGTAGCTAGAGAGTAGCCACACTCACTGCAAGAAGAGGAAGCCTGTATGCAGCAGTGAAGACCCAGCACAGCCAAAACATAATAGAAACCGAGAAATTAAAAAGCAAAACAAAACACTCTTTTCCTTTGGGAACCTTCATGGGGGGAGTTCAATGCTCTGTCCATGGTACTGGACATGCTTGCCCTTGACTGCTTAAAAGCATTGTTTGTTGCCAGAAGTGAGGAAAAGAAAAAGCAAAATGCTTTTTAGGTGGCTGAAGACCAGCCACCATGCCCTTCACGTTGGAGGATACATCACATGTTCCATGTCCCTTCAGTTTTCGTGGAGTGAACAGGTGGAGGTGGCTCTTGTCAAGGAAGATTCCATGTGTCTTTGCTTTTTAATGAAGAGGAATGGCTTTGCAAGTGTTTGCATGGCCATTCAGTATTGAAAGGAGGTTCCCATCCTGGCATCTCTATGAATTCTGTTTCCAGAAAGTGCCTGAAGGTCAATTAAAAGTATGTTTACGCTTTCATTGATGCAGTCTGGCAGTGAGGTATAATATTTAGACAGCATGGTAGCATTTATGTTCTAAATGTGGACATAAACTTCTTGTTTTACACTGGAACTGAAATCAATAATGAAACAGAGCAGCACTGCATCAAATCAATTCTGAAAGGCTCTTGAAGTTGATCCAAATTGCAGAAAGAGAGCTGAAGGTAGTCAAAATATTTAGCCCAGCTCATTTTGTTAAGTTTGGGAGAAGGTGTAGCTCATGGAAAATGAAGGTAGTTTGGAGCGTGTTTCTGTAATTCTGGTCTCTAAACCTTGACCACTCTTTTCTCCATGGGACTTCTGGAATTCATGTCTGCTTTTTTGATATTCCTCCTTCAAAGTCCCAACTGGACAAAATTTAAAGAGGCAACCTGGAGGATCCTATGCTGATTTTTTGGTTAAAAGACACACAAAAGTTTGGTTGCCTAGCTTTAGAATTAAAAAAAAAAAAATACATAGAGCAACACCTGATACTTCTCTTTCTAATTTGCTTACATTATTGCTGTACTCCTGAGAGTGGGACGGGGGTGAAATTCTCTCTTGGTATATTCAAACTCTCCACCATCTAGAATCGTTCAATCAACTGCTCTGGCAAGATCAGGGTAGGCGGGAGCCGTGTGGATGCTAGTGAAATGGTCCCATTTGAAAGAATGAGCTGCTGTGATGGAGGTTCTGCGATGAGGGACAAGGGATCCTGATGAGCATCTGCAGCATCCCCTCCCGGTAACAGGGTGAGGTTTCTGTGCAGACGATAGCATTTGCCTCCTACTCTTCCCCCAGGGAGGTCTGGCTTATCCAAATGCTGCGATAACCTTGTAAAAACTGGGTCAAACAGAAACAAAATGGGAGTATTCCAAACAATTATTTTATTGCTGAGATGTGCTTAAAAAGTCGTGCTTTCTGAAAAACAACCCCCGCAGGGTCTAGTGTTATATTTTTACTGCTGTTTAAAAACACCCTCTGGAATCATTTGTAGCTGGAGCTCCAAAGTGTTGATGAACAGGATGACACATTTGTGTGAATCTCCTACAAGGACCAGGGTACTGTGGAAAGTTCTAGTCTGTGTGCAAAACCCTTGGGGGAAAGAATCACTTATTATTATTATTTTTTTTAAATCTATTTATTTGGCTGTTCTGGATCCCAAGTGTGGCCTGTGGGACCTAGTTCCCTGACCAGGCATTGAAACTGGGCTCCCGGAATTGGGAGAATGGAGTCTTAGCCACTGAACCACCAGAAAAATCCTAGGAATCATGTCTGAGAGAACCAAAGAATGGACAGAGGGAAGAATGAGTGGAAGGATGGCTAGATAAACAGATGGATGGATGGACAGAGAGGAAAATGAATAGATGGGTAGATAGAAAGAAAGAAGGATTTCTGTGGACTATAGAACTATACTATACTCCCAAAGTGTGGCAAACCCTGACCCCTGACCCTCTCATTATTTGTTTATTTATTTTGCTCTGAGTCAGTGCTTGCTGGGGTGGAGAGGCTCAGGTGTTTAGCATCTTGATAAGCAGTGACCTCCATCTGAGGAGGGAAATCATCTCTCTCTGCTCACTTGAGGTCCAGCAGAGAGTGGAGTCTTCTAGACTCTCTCAGCTTCTCTTAAACTGTTCCTATCTGACCCAATGGGCTTGACATTTTCAGATACATCACATGATGCAAGCTGATGCCCAGATGCCGTCACTGGTGAGAGTGATTCATTGGGAAGGGCCAGAGACTTGGGTGGCATTTGGTTGTGGCAGGCAAGAGAGAATGTGAAGGTGCACGCGTGCGTGCGTGCGTGCGTGTGTGTGTGTGTGTGTGTGTGTGTGTGTGTGAGTTCACTGTGGTTGGGGGATGGAGGATGGCTGAGTGCTCAGAGGTCAGAGGCTCAATCCATACAGTGGGTGTTTTGTTCTGGGAGGCTTGGTTTGGGCCAGGTGGGCTCTGGGAAATCTGCCTGCATCCTGAGGAACAGACGGGTCCCCAAGTCAAAAAGACCGTGAGGTAGTGACTCCTGAGCTGAGGAAGACGTGAGACTTCTGGATAAGAGAGCTGACAACTGAAGGGTAAATATCGAAAACCTTGTTAGGGGGTTAAAAGAAACACAACTAAGCTTCCTTTGGGATGAGAAACAATACAAACAGTGGATTTATGAGGTATGATTCAACTTGATGGCTTTCCTCCAGCCCTGTGAAGTCCATGGGGGAGACACTGGTGACCCCACTGCACAGGAAAAGCGAGAAGAAAACACTGATGGTGGCGATGATGACAGATTGTAGCTGCTCTTCACTGTGGGCCGTGTTCCAGGGACTGTGCCAAATAACTACCATATCGCTTTTTGTTTTTCCTCAGGACAATTCTATGAGTTGATAGCTGGGATGGCCATGACTCATAAAGAGCTTCTTTCTTCCTAATTTTATAAATGCTGACATACCTCCACAACAACCCTGTGAGACAGATATTATTATTATCACTTTCAACTTACGGATGAAACTAGGCATAGAGAGGGTAGGTAACTTACCCAGGGCCACATAGCCGGGAGGAAGCTAAGCCAGGATTCAAAGCAAAGTCTGAGCTGTCCAGGGCCACGCTGCGCTGCTCTCCTGCACTGAGCAGGTGGAGGGGCCTGGCTGAGTGCTTGGGGACTGTCATTTCCTCTGTGTCCTGAACAATAGCAGTAGTAAGCCACTGCCTCCCCAGGTCTTTTTCTTTTCTTTCTGACCACTCTCTGAGTAAAATGAGAGTCCATCAGGGAGCCCACCAGGGTCAGGCCATGGCCACAGCCTCACTTACCTGAAGGAACAGTCCTGAGTCTTCTGGCCATGAGGACTCGAAGCCCAGCCATGAAAAGAAAGGGTCTCAGGAGTGGTCATCTATTTGTACCCATCAGCGATGGGCTGGGGCCTCAACTCTTCTGTGGAGGAGCACCAGAGGGCTCTGGCAGAAAGCTGGGCTCACCCATTGCTTACCATGGGCAAGATGCTGCTAGCGGGGTCCTAGCTTTCATGGGACCAAGCAGTGCCACCCATGGGCAGCTGAGGAGGACAGTGTTCTTGCATCCCTGATGGCTTTGTCCTAGTGGGGTAATTCTGAGATCAGCTTAGACTGGCTGTGAGCCTGCCATTAACTGGCACCTCTGTGCCTTGGCTCTGGACCATCCAGACATGGTGCCTGGCAAGACTAGTGGAGGACCTGGACCAACAGCAGGTTAAAGTAAGACATGTTCTGTGGACTCAGGGTCTTCTTGTCCTGCCCTGTCAGTTCAATTCAGTTCAGTTCAGTTGCTCAGTTGTGTCTGACTCTTTGCGACCCTATGAATCACAGCATGCCAGGCCTCCCTGTCCATCACCATCTCCCAGAGTTCACTCAGATTCACGTCCATTGAGTCAGTGATGCCATCCAGCCATCTCATCCTCTGTCATCCCTTTCTCCTCCTGCCCCCAATCCCTCCCAGCATCAGAGTCTTTTCCAATGAGTCAACTNTGGGTTTCTCTTACCTTGGGCGTGGGGTATCTCTTCACGGCTGCTCCAGCAAAGTTCAGCCACTGCTCCTTACCTTGGATGAGGGGTATCTCCTCACCGTCACCCTTCCTGACCTTCAACGTGGGAGGGCTCCTCTAGGCCCTCCTGTACCGGCGCAGCCACTGCTCCTCAGACGTAGGGTTCCTCCTCCCGGCCGGCCGTCGCCCCAGGCCTCGGGCACAGGGTGGCTCCTCCTGGCTGTGC
Source organism: Neotragus moschatus (assembly GCA_006410615.1). Lineage (NCBI taxonomy): Eukaryota > Metazoa > Chordata > Mammalia > Artiodactyla > Bovidae > Neotragus > Neotragus moschatus. The sequence continues at coordinate 1,229,811 of SJYA01002257.1, forward strand.
TTAGTGTGCAGGTCACAGCCACCTGCGCTTAGTGTTCACAGTCTCTAAATCCAGGAGTGGGACTTCCCTGGTGGTCCAGTGGCTGGGAGTCTGCTTTCCCAGTGTGGGGGGCCCAGGTTCCAACCATGGGCATGGAATTAGATTCCCCATGTAGCAACTAAGACCTGGCACAGTGAAATAAATAAATGAATATTTTTGAAAAATCCAGGTGCATCCCATAAGGGACCTAGTCTGTGCCCCGTTTCTGGCAGCCCAGCTTATCAGGGTGCATTGAGGCTTCTTGAAGCTGGGGTTGGATGACTCACCCACAGTGGCACGTGGGGACTGACCACAGACATTCCTGGACACCTTGAAGGAATTTGACCTTTACGGTGGGGCTGATGGAGAGCCACAGGGGTACCTGAGCAGGTGAAGGCCAGGCATAGATCTTGAGAGAGTCAGGCTCACAGGGTTAGGCTCCAGGCAGTAGTTTCCTGTGGCCATTATAGCAGATGACCAAAAATAAGAGGAAGTGGATTCTGCCACAGCTCTGGAGGCAGAGGTCCTGTATCAAGATGTCAGCAGGGCTATGATCTCTCTGGAGGCTCTGTGGAGGTGGATCCATCCTGCCTCATCCAGCCTCTGGTGACTGCCAGTCAGCCTCATGGCAGCATCACATGGATCCTTTATGTTTAAAATTTTTTATTTTCTATTAGGGCCATCACTTCATGGCAAATAGATGGGGAAACAATAGAAACAGAGACTTTATTTTTTATTTTTTGGCTCTAAAATCACTGCAGATGGTGACTGCAGCCATGAAATTAAAAGATGCTTGCTCCTTGGAAGAAAAGTTATGACAAACCTAGACAGTATATTAAAAAGCAGAGACATTACTTTGCCAACAAATGTCAGTCTACTCAAAGCTATGGTTTATCCAGTAGTCATGTATGGATGTGAGAGTTGGACTATAAAGAAAGCTGAATGCCAAAGAAGTGATGCTTTTGAACTGTGCTTTTGGTGAAGAGTCTTGAGAGTCCCTTGGACAGCAAGGAGATCAAACCAGTCAATACTAAAGGAAATCCTAAAGTCCTCAATATTCTTTGGAAGTACTGATGCTGAAGCTGAAGCTCCAATACTTTGGCCCCCTGATATGAAGAACTGACTCATTGGAAAAGATCTTGATGCTTGGAAAGACTGAAGGCAGGAGGAGAAGGGGACGACAGAGGATGAGATGGTTGGATGGCATCATCTACTTGATGGACAGGAGTTTAAGCAAGCTCCAGGAGTTGGTGATGAAGAGGGAAGCCTGGCATGCTGCAGTCCACGGGATCACAAAGAGTCGGACATGACTGAGCAACTGAACTGAACTGATAGCAGATTAGGGCTTCCCTGGTGGCTCTGTCAGTAAAGAATCTGCCTGAAAGGAGGAGACTCAGGTTCTATCCTGGGGTTGGGAAGATCCTCTGGAGAAGGAAATGGCAACCACTCCAGTATTCTTGCCTTGAGAATCCCATGGACAGAGGAGCCTGGCGGGCTACAGTCCATGGGGTCGCAAGAGTTGGACATGACTTAGTAACTAAACCACCACCACCATAGCTGATTAACAATATGATAGTTTCAGGTGAACAGCGAAGGGACTCAGCCGTACATATGCAATTATCCATTCTTGCCCAAGCCCCTCCCATCCAGGCTGCCGCATAACACTGAGCAGAGCCCATGAACATCTTGTGGATCTTTGCCTCAGTATTCAGGTGACCTTCTGCTTTCCTCCTCGTGTCTCTCATAAGAATACTTGTCATCAGATTCAGAGTCTGCCTGGAGAATCCAGGATGCCCTCACGTGGAGATCCTTAACTTCAGATCACATTTACAAAGACCTTTTCTGCCCCCCCAAATTAACACAGATTCTGAGAGCCTCAAAAGTGGACATATCTTTTTGGGGTCGCCTTTGAACCTACTACCCTCTCCCATGGACTTGCCTGGTCTAAATACCAGGGATACATTTCCTCCAGAGTTTTAGTGTACAGGGAGGTGGCCAAAGGGCTGAGGAGAACAGAGTTGGGTTTATTCCTCTTCCCTTGGGTGGGGGGGGGGGGG
>SJYA01002257.1:1231974-1257817 GCA_006410615.1 Neotragus moschatus
GGGGGGGGGGGGGGGGGGGGGGGAAAGGGGGGGGGGGGAAACGGGTTTTTTTTTTTCCCCGCGGGGGGGGGGGGGGGGGGGGGGATCTTTTCAAACAATGGTGTAGCTAGCACATGGACCTCATTGATTGTGTCTGTGCACTCCACCAGGCTCCCAGAATAATCACAGTCCCTCTGGAGCTCCTCACCAATCAGTCTCTGCTGGTTTGTAATTCCCTTGGTGCAGCAACATCTTCCATTTTTAAAGGATTCCATTGTGTTATGCTTTCTGTCCAGCACAGGCTGTAATTGTTTCTTGAAACTTGATTTCAGCATCAGCACATCCTCACATGTATAGAAGGACCAGTGGTCCCTTGTTCCAGTGTCTCTTGGAGTTGCTTCTGGGTTGATGCTCTGGGAGGGGGTGCCTGAGGGAGGACTCCAGGGACTCCTAGAGCCACTGTTGTTTCTTGCGACTGGGAGGATCTTTCCAAAATCAGGCTCTTGCCTGGAGAGGGGTCAGGATGGGGAGCTGGGCCTCACTTTCATAGCTCAGTTCTCTTTCCACTGCACTCTGGAGGCGGCAGAGGGGACCTTGAGCCCTGTGCAGGTGAAGCCCTATAAGCATTATAGAAGGGTTCATTTGTAACTGAGGTCAAATCTGTGGTGAAACACACTGTCAGCAGAGAGGCTGCAGTTGAGGTCAGAGTACAGGAAGGCCAGTCACCGGATGTTCTCATCTAGGTTTGGGAAGGGGTACCCCATGGCACCCAGCCCCCTGTGAGCCAGCCTCAGGTGCCCTTCCCAACTGGGCTGCTGGCTGGGGGCTTGGGACTTGACTAGCACATGCTTGTATCTCTGGGGAAGTTTGGCTGCCAGAGCCACCTGTCCTCAGGTGATGAGGTCCTTGGGCAAGTGACTATGCAATCCTGTTTCTGGGGCTGTCTGGGTTTATACCTGTCTTTCTGGTGTCTTCTGTTGAGCGTTCATCACACCCACTCTGATCTTCCCTCCCTCCTTTCTCCCTGTCTTTCTCTCTCTCTCTCCCTCCTTCCTTCATTTTTCTTTCTCTCTCTCTTCCTTCCTTCTCTCTTCCTCCTCCACTTTCCCACTGAAATAAAATTGCCATAACATATAATTAACCAAATACTTCTGTGCTGTTTGATACATTCACAATGTTATGCGACCATAGCCAGTTCCAAAGCAGTTCATCATCCCTACAGGAAACCTTGTAGCATTTAGCAGTCTCCCCTTACCCTCTCCCACCTCACCCTCACTCTTGCCAACTACTAAGCGGCTTTCTCATTCTGTGGATTTACTGATTCTGGGTATCTCATATGAATGAACCTGTGGCCGTGTGTGTCTGATTCCTCTCAACAGCACAGCAGGGCTCTTCCCTGGCGTGCACTGGCACTGTGGCCTGTGTCTGCCATCAGTGATGAGACACACGGAGAGACTGCGGCCACCTGCTGGGGACAATGCCCTCTGCTTAGTTCTCCAGGTCCTGAGCTCAAGGGCATGACTCAGAGCTGTCAGGACCGCCCAAGAAGCTGGGTGTCTGTGGTCAGGACTTAGGAAATCAGGATCTCACATGATTTGAAGGGATGTAGTCAGGGGCTTCCAGCTGCTGCTGGCCACATCACGCAGAGCCATAGCTGGTCTTTCCCACCACATGGCTTGGCAGGGCCCAGGCGTTGGCAGAGAGACCCATGTCTCTAAGGCTCTGGGGAACCCAGGGCCTTGTACCGAGTCCTGGCTCTGGGCAGTTAGAAACAGAGCTCGGGGCAGGGCTTGGGAGAGCCCCCGAGATGCCCTGGCTCCCTGTCCCCCCGCAGCTACCTGCTCTGCCGTCAGCAAGGGATGTGGGGTCCCTTCTGGCTCAACTCTAGCTCCTTGAGTTTCTCCCAGGACTCTGTGTTTCTCAGGACAAGGCTAAGCCTGGGGGGCCTTCCTGTCCCCGGCTTCCATCTCCCCCTGGTCATCGGTGGTCCCGTCCAGCTTTCTGAAGCCTTTTGTTTGGGTTTTACCCATTTGTCAACAGGGAAGGCCTTTCCGGCCCCACATCATCCTGCTGGGAGGATTCATCTGGCATTCATCAGGCATTCATCTGCTGGGAGAGGCTGAGCTTTCTGGTCAGAGTTGAGATCCCGGCTGATGCTCAGGTGGGCAGGTAAACCTGTGACCAGGGGGAAAGCCTGGGGTAACTGTCTCCCCTAGTCAGGCCCTAATTAGTGGTAGCTATCAGGAAGTGGACCCCTGTTAGTTGACCCTCAAAGTTGGTTCTCCCTGCACCTTCCTGGCCCGAGACGCCCCTCCAGTCAGCTGCATCCCTTCTCTCTAAGCACTGCCTTCTTGTTGTCTCTGACACCCTGCAGCGGGGTCACAGATCTCACCAGCATGGTCCCCAGGGTCCTTGCCCTGGGTCTCGGGGTGGCTCTGCCAGGACGATGTCTGAGTTATTGAACTACTGGAGGCTCCTTCCCCCGCTCATCACTTTCCAGGACTTGTGGGACTGAGCCTGCCTTTGCTTGTGCTGAGTCAGCCCCTATGGGGCCTGGGGCCCCTGGTGGAGTGTTGGGACCTCTGCCCCACCCACGTAGAGGAAACGTCATAGCTCTTTGGCTCCCCACTCACCCTTCCCCCTCCATGAGCCTGGATGTACCCCCAGGGCTTCAGCAAGAGCAGTGGTGGTCAGGGAGGTCCACGCTGGGTTTCAGAACAAGGAGAAGGAAGCAGGTTCAAGGTGTGCTCTTGGGGGGTTCATCCCCTCCCTTGGCACCCAGGCTCCCCACTTCCCCAATCCCTCTTCCCCTAGGGGTCTTGGTGCCAGCCTTGGGAGAGGCCTCTGGTTGCTAAGCATCTTCTATGACAAGTCCAAAGCCTCTAACCTGATGTTGCTCATTTGCAGACTAATAAGGTTAAGGGTCTGTCAGAGGCCACAGAGGTGGGCGGGGGCTGGCCATGGCACAGGGCTCTGGGCACTCTCCACTCCATCACCCTGCTGGCAGCTGCCAGTGAAACAAAACGGATGGGGGCAAAAGTGTTGGGTGAAATCGCAGCCCAAATGCCATGGGAATACAAATGCCTCGCGGGAAAAAACAGCCAAATGATGTCCTTGCTCACCTCACGTTCCTCCCATTTTTCTAAGAGAGCTGTCAGCATGCCTGATTGCTTTGGATGGAGACTGCTGATTGCCTGGTAGAGCTTTGACCCTTTCCTAGGGGTAGGGATAGGGGTTGGGGGAGGGGGGCTGAAGCAGTTGCAGGTGGAGAACTTAGAGCAGAACTCTGGAATCTCTCTGGAAATGGCAGGCACGGGACCCTCTCTGATGGGGGTCAGGGCTGCCGCATGGGAGCTCTCTGGGAGTGGTGGGTGGGGGTCTCCCTCTGGCTGAGGAGCACAAAGCAGAAGCTGGCCCCTCTCTGCTCAAAGGATAGCTCCCCAAGTCCCCCACGTCCCCTTCCTCTTCACCTCACAGTCTCCTGCTAAGTCGGACAGAAGTCGATCAGATGAGCCGACTTCACCAACTGCCTGCCAAGGGCCTTGCCTCTGGCTGTGCTTCAAGATGAAGCCTTCCCTTTGTTAAATCACATTTCTCCATTAAAGAAAAATCCCAGGCTTTTCTTTTCCTTTTAAAAATTTTTACTGAAGGATAGTTAATTTACAATGTTGTGTTAGTTTCCAGGGTATAGCAGAGTGATTCAGTTATGCAGATGGCTTTTATATTCTTGACTCTAGGAAACTGACTTTTTCTCCTGAAGGACGAAATGGGATTCTGGGTTCTTCTGTGTGTCCCAGTTGGACACATGTGGTCTTGATTTTCCAACAAGGTAGTAGATTCACCATGGGCGTGGACCACTTAGGTGAGTGATGAAGATTGGACTGCAACGACGAGAGCCATAGTGCTGGGCTCACATGGGGCTTTGGTTGATTGTTTATGTACATGTGTATATACGTGTGCACTTGTGAATATGCACATTTGTTGTTCTTATTTAGTCGCTAAGATGTATCTTACTCGTTGCGACCCCATGGTGGGGTTCACCAGGCAAGAATACTGGAGTAGGTTGCCATTTCCTTCTCCAGGGGATCTTCCTGACCCAGGAATTGAACCTGTGTCTCTTGCATCTCCTGCATTGGCAGGGGAGTTCTTTACCAGCTGAGACACCAGGGAAGTCATGGATATGCACATACTCCTGCACAGGTGTGTATTATGAATGTGCTTGTGTCTGTGTGTGCATGTGTCTGTGTGTGCGTGTGTCTGTGTGTGCATGTGTCTGTGTGTGCGTGTGTCTGTGTGTGCATGTGTGTGTGCACGTGTCTCTGTGGATCCCTGTGTGTGAACAAACGACCTTCTTCAAGCAGAACTCTGGAGGGGACACTCATGCACACTGCACCACTTCAGAGCCTGGCCTCGTTCTGGGACTGGGAGCAGCCCCAGCCCTGGTCCTTATCGTTTTGGCTTCTATATGGGTGGGTCACATCCATCCCTGGAGACCACCTTCGTGGCTGTGTCCAAGCTCTGTTCACCGAGCCCTGTGATGGATCCTCTTACCCAATTCTCATGACTTGCTCCTCCCTCTTGGCTTTAATTAGGTCCCATAAAACATCTCCTGCTGAGCGTTCTGGTGCAGTGATTACTGTATCTTTCAGGTTCAAAGGAACCGGAATCTCTCCTTTTAGTAATTTAACAGAACATTTCACTCTGTAAGGGCTAAATGCCCTCCAATTCCTCATCTTCTCCAAAGTAACTCTAGGAGGCATTGTTTTTTTATTGGTGGAGACTATTATGGTTCTCTTCTTATTTCTTTCTCTTTCAGATGCCGCATGGGGCCCTGGCCTCCTGAGTGTGATACAAAAGCCTCAGTGAGTATGAAGTGAAAGTCGCTCAGTCATGTCCAACTCTTTGTGATCCCATGGACTATACAATCTATGGAATTCTCCAGGCTGGAATACTGGAGTGGGTAGCCGTTCCCTTCTCCAGAGGATCTTTCCAACCCAGGGATCAAACCCAGGTTTCCTGCATTACAGGTCTCCCTCATTACAGCTGAGCCACCAGGGAAGCCCTTCAAAACCCTCAGTGGTCCATTTCCAAAGCATGAACCCCAGTAAAACTTCTGGAAGACTTCCCTCTGCTCCTGGTGGCTGGCCCCAAGAAAGACAACTTGTTGCTCTCCTTATCTCCTTGCTGCTACTGCTGCTAAGTCGTTTCAGTCATGTCTGACTCTGTGCAACCCCACAGACGGAAACCCACCATGCTCCCCCGTCCCTGGGATTCTCCAGGCAAGAACACTGGAGTGGGTTGCCATTTCCTTCTCCAATGCATGAAAGTGAAAAATCAAAGGGAAGTCATCACTCAGTTGTGTCCAACTCTTAGTGACTCCATGGCCTACAGCCTACCAGGCTCCTCCATCCATGGGATTCTTCAGGCAAGAGCACTGGAGTGGGGTGCCACTACCTTCTCCTCATCACCTTATATTCTCCTTAAAAGAGGGATATTTCCTTTCTTTACTTTAATACCTGCTCTACAGTCTCGTGTTGGGTGTGCCAGCAATAAAACTGAAGTGGGGACACATGAAGCTGCCCACTATGGGGTATAAAGATCTGAGTTGTTCCTGCTGTTGATGAAAATCATCAATAAACAACCAATAATATTAGGAATGAGTTTACCTGAGCCAGACTGAGGACTATAGCCCAGAAGCCAGTCTCTCAGATTACTCTGAGGACCTGCTCTGGAGAAGCAGAGTTTTCAGCATAGATTTCTGTCTTGTCAGAACAGAGAACATCGAGTCAGGAAGACCTTTCTTCTGGTTTCAGAAAACCAGATCCCCACGTACTCAGATCATCAGTGTGGCCTTGGCACCTGGGGAGGGAGTCTGACCATCAGATCAGTAACCAGCATTGTTTTCTGAGAAAGAGGCATTAAATCTTTATTTTTAACATAGACTCTCCTTACGTCTGGTAAGTGTGCCCTTCTCTTTAATAATTAAAGCAGATGTGCAATGTATGTTTGATTGGCCACAAACAGCTGTTGTAGTCAGCCTCAAGTTCAAGGTAACACATGTAGAAGCCATCAGAGAGAGAGAGAGAGAGAGAGAGAAAGAAAGAGAGAGAGAGACTGCCAGCCTTAATCCCATACAGCCTCACCTGGGACTGAAGGGCAAGGTGTGGTTGCTTCTCACCCTCTGGTTCAAGGCCAAAGGCTTTCAGCTGTGGTGAACTGGCAGTGCTGGGCCTCCCTCCGTCCGCCCATCCTCCTTTCTCTTCCTGGAAGATGTGTTTCTGGAACACTCATCTCAGTCCTCTGCATCTGCTCTTCCCACTGCCTGGGATGCTCTGTCTGGAGTCAGCAGGGCACCCTCCTGCTTGCATTCAGGTCGCTGTGATCTCCATCCGCCCTTCCCGATCACCTTCCTGTGGTCCTGCCCTCTCACATATACCACCTGACTCTGAAACCAAGCAGGACCCTGTGGGCTCCTGGGCACAGAAGCCCTTCTGTGTCTCCCGTTTCTTGTTTGTAGGAAGTAGACTTCAGTCTCCCTGGGTTCCAAAGGGCAGATTCAAGCATTTGCCAGTCAGGGAAGGGAGAGGATGCAGAGACAAGGGAGGGGCAGTCAAGAAAGAATGGCGCAGCCTTGGGGCAGGTCCTGGCTCCCCTCAAGGGATGCACACAACAGTATCTTTGAGACGTTCTGCAGAACTAAACTCCCATCAAATGGAGAATGTTGACTACTTGATGAAGCACTCTTTGTTCCAGAGAGAAAGTCACAGTTCGATAACCTCAGAAACCACAGAAGCCCATCAGGAGACCACCTGGGGCCAGATTAAAGGAGTGCAGGCCCTGCACGCACCCTGGTCCTTTTCAGCAACCTTGCCCTTGAACTATTGCTATAAAACTCTGTGCCAAACTCCCCTGGGTGGGGACAGAGGTTTTCTGGGCAGGAACCAGCTGTGGCCCCCTTTGCCTGGCAAAACAATAAGGCCATTCTTTTCTACTTTACCCAAAACTCTTGTCTGAGATTCAAGCTGGCATCGGTGCACAGAGTCCAACTTTCAGCATCAACATCCCTGTATCTAGTTATTAACTCTTTTCTGCCTCCCCCACATTGAATACCAGCTTGCTGAAGGCAGGTATTTTGCCTGGATTCTGGCCCTCAGCAAGAGGAAGGAGCTGGGCCAGCCTAGGGGCAGGTGGGCTGTCTAGGTGAGGCTCTCTGGGCTTGGGGGAAGCAGGTGGGGCATTACCTGTGGGCCTCCCTGCCTCACGCTGGGGCCACAGACAGCTGGCCCCACACCTGCTCTCTGATCTCAGAAACCACACAGCTGCTCCAAGGCGGTCCCTCACTTGTCAGTTTGGACAAGATAAGCACAGACATTCAGAGTAACTGTTTAGAGTCTGTGTAGCAATTTTCAGAGTAATTTTATGTCTGTTGAATCTAATAAAAAATTGGGGGCTCTTATTTTGTGTCTTTTCTTCATTTCATTTTTCTAGTTCATTTTAACCATATTTCACGAAAGTACAGGTTTGTGACAAATTGAAAATAAAAAACCATGTCTTTCTCCATAAATAGTGGATAAGTCAGATTTAGAGGACATTCCTGTTTTTAGGGACAGCAGTCAGGGAAAGCTGGCAGCCCTGCACAGTGGCCTGAACAGGGGGCTGAGGGGAGAGGGCAACAGGGGTGATCAGAGGAGGCAAAGGTCACTGCAACTAAGCAGGAACTCATGGTTTGGTGCCTGGGAAGCTTCCAATATTTGAAATGTGGTCCAGAGCAAGGTCAACCACATTCACGTATGAATAATTCCCATCAGTATTGTGGTTCAGTCATAGTCATGTCTGACTCTTTGCAGCCCCATACAGTACACCAGGATGCCCTGTTCTTCAGTGTCTCCTGGAGTTTGCTCCAACTCATGTCCATTGAGTCTGTGATGCCATCCAACCATCTCATCCTCTGTCACCCCTTTTCCTCTTGCCCTCAGTCTTTCCCAGCATCAAGGTTGGTTCTTCCCATCAGGTGGTCAAAGTATTGGAGCTTCAGCTTCAGAATCAGTTCTTCCAATGGATATTCAGAGTTGATTTCCTTTAGGATTGACTGGTTTGATCTCCTTGCTGTCCAAGGGACTGTCAAGAGTCTTCTCCAACACTACAGTTCAAAAGCATCAATTCTTCAGCACTCAGCACTCCAGCTCTCATATCCATAGATGACTACTTGAAAAACCATAGCTTTGAGTGTATGGATCTTTGTCTGTGAAGTAAGGTCTGTACTTTTTAAATATGCTGTCAAGTTTTGTCGTAACTTTTCTTCCAAGGAGAAAACATCTTAATTTCAAGGCTGTAGTCACCTTCCACAGTGATTTTGGAGCCCAAGAAATTAAAATCTGTCACTGTTTCCATTTTTCCCATCAACAGGATTAGAATTTTGTCTCTGGAAGACAGAAGCACATGCATACCTTGGAGATACTGCAGATCCAGTTCCAGACCACGGCAGTAAAGTGGGCATCACAATGCAACTCAACAACTGAGTCAATCAATGTTTTCCCAGTGCATATAAAAGTTATGATTACACTCTACTGTAGTCTACATAATAGCATTATGTCTGAAAAATGTATATACCTTAATTAAAAAACACTCTGTTGCTAAAAACCGCTAACCATCATCTGTGCATTCAGTGACTGGTAGTAGTAACATCAAAGATCACTAATCACAGATCACCATAAAAATATAATAATAATGAAAAATTGTGAACTATTATGAGTATCACCAAAGTGTGACACAGAGACATGAGGTGAGAAAATGCTGTTGTAAAAATGGTGCTGATAGACTTCATCAATGCAGGATTACCATGAACCTTCCATTTGTAAAAAATGTAGTATCTTTGAAGTGCAATAAAACAAAGCCCAATAAAGCGATGTCTGTCTGTATTTACTAAATGAGAGTGTGAATTAAAAAGTAATGGCCCATCCATCCATCTTCCTTCCTTCCATCCATTTTCCATCTGTCCATCTTCCTTCTTTCCATCCGTCCATCTTCCTTTCATCCATCCATCATTCATCTACCCATCTATCTCCCATCCATCCATCCATCCATCCATCCATCATCCATCCATTCTCCACCTGTTTATTAAGCACTGATTACACTGATTACTAGAACAGCCCCCCCCTTTCCAGCTGCCACATTTATAACAGGGAACAAAGTAAGCCAGTCCCTGCCCTGCAGGAGCTGACAGCATAATAGGGAAGGAAGATACCCCAGAAAATAATCAAGTATAGAAATCCCACATTATGCCAAGGGCTATGAAATGGAAGAAAATCAAGAATGGGAAGGATTGCTTTTGGGTCAAGGAAAGGGTGACCAGAAGCAGGATACAGAGTCATTGTTGAGGGTGTTTGGGAAAGGGGGAGCTGGGGGAAGAGGCAGAGAGGTTTATCCAAGAAGCTGGGAGATGGTGTTCACACACTGATGGAACAAATTGAGGCTGGAGAGTTAAGCAGTCCTGTGGGAACCAAGCCTTGTGCATGACAGCGAGTCCCACAGGCTATGTTCTGGGAGTAGAAGGATGCTCTAGGGACCTCAGCCAAAAGAATGATCTGATCTGACCCACCTGGAGGTACATTTGTCTTTGGATGGGAAAATTGCTCTCATGACAACTGTCTAACATTGGGGTGAGCTCCCAACTCACAGAAGTATTTAAGTGGGATGTGATGAGCACCTCCCAGGCATGCTGTTTTCCTAAAAGTGGTGGGGGTCCTTCTGAGGACCCTCCCACTGCTGAGAGTCTGGGATTGCAGAGCCGCTGTTTCTGGAGTCTTTACCCATCTCTTGGCTAAGTGACGGCCAGGTGTGAGTGCCTATGTGGCATTTTGGGGGCCCAGGTGTGTGTGTGTGTGCTGTCATGTCCGACTCTTTGCAACCTCATGGACTGTAGCCCACCAGGCTCCTCTGTCCTTGGAATTCTCCAGGCCAGAATACTGGAGTGGATTACCATTTTCTCCTCTAGGGAATCTTCCTGACCCAGGGACAGAGCCTTATCTCTTTTGTATCCTGCATTGGCAGGCAGATTTTTTTTTTTTTTTTTAACCACTAACACCACCTGAGAATTCCCTTGGGGGCCCAGGGAGCTGGCACAAGTAAGCCAGGTGCCACCTGTTGGAGGCTGCAGGAGGATGAGCCTGTGTCATCAAACCTTCAGCTTTCTCAAGTGAACCCAGTGTCTGTAGAAACAGGAGGAAGCAGCAACCTTCCTGGCTTTCCTGCCAGCATCTCAGTTCAGTTTAGTTGCTCAGTCGTGTCCGACTCTTTGTGACTCCCATGGACTGCAGCACACCAAGCTTCCCTGTCCTTCACTATCTCCCAGAGCTTGCTCAAACTCATATCCTTTAAGTCAGTGATGCCATCCAACCATCTCAGCCTCTGTCATCCCCTTCTCCTCCTGCCTTCAATCTTTCCCAGCATCAGGGTCTTTTCCAGTGAGTCAGTTCTTCGCATCAGGTGGCCAAAGTACTAGAGCTTCAGCTTCAACATCAGTACTTCCAATGATTATTCAGGACTGATTTCCTTTAGGATGGACTGGTTTGATCTCCTTGTAGTCCAAGGGACTCTCAAGAGTCTTCTCCAACACCACAGTTCAAAAGCATCAGTCTAGGTCCATCCACATCTCTGCAAATGGTATGATGTTGTTCCTTTTTATGGAGGCTTCTTACCACTTGTCTGAGGTAACTTGTTCTCTGACTTAAACTCTGTTCTGCTTGCGTCTTCATCCACGATCCTCAGGAGACATGGAAGCTGTCCCTGGAATACTGCAGGAGAGAGAAGCCTTCTCCCTCCCCCAACAAGGGGTCCTCCATGGGTGCAGGGGCCCAGCAGACCCACAGGAAGAGGGCACCTGTGCATCCAGGAGGTGCAAATGGTGGTGAGTTGCCTGTGGGAAGCAAAGCCCTTGGGGTAAATTTTATATCTTCTTTCCTATTTAATGAGTAGTCCATCACCACTGTAGAATATTGAAAAAACACAGAGAAGCATAAAGAAGGAAAACCCCACCTAGAATCTCACCACTCTTAGAAATCAGTGGTGGACATCAGGGGCCATTCTGCTTATTTTGAGGAAGGATGTGGTGGTTTTTAACCATGGCTTCCAATGCTTGGTCTCTCTTCCCAGTGAGAAGTGGGGTCAGTGCCCTCATCTTGGAGGGTCTTTGTGACCAGCTCCACCAATAGGGTAAGGTGGACGTGACCCTATGACTTCCGGGTTAGGTCATAAAAGGCCATGCTCTGTGTCCCTAATTCAGCAGAACATGGGCCCTAGGAGCCCTGAGCTACCATGCTAGGAAGGCCACCGTAGGCACTCGGCTTGACCATCCTGGCTGCCCTGTCCTTCAGGCACCCCAGCTTAGGTGCTGGGCATGTGAGTCAAGACACCGTGTTGGAAGTATCCTCCAGTTCCTCCTGAGCTGTGTGGACTATCTCAGCCAGGGTCTGCTGTGCCCAGGAGTAGAGAGGAGCCCACCCTCTATGCCCCCTGGCCATGCTGGGCCCACAGAATCCAGGAGCAGAACCATAGGACATGAAGTGTTTGGCTGGACTCTTACACAGCAGCAGGGAGTCGCAACAGGCGTCATTAGGAGCATCGTGCATAGTTGTTTCAACTTGCTTTATCCCCCTCAATATTTCATGAGCATCTTTTCATGTCATTAAATGTTTTTTCTACAATGTCGGCTTTAATGACTACATAATATCCTGTGGTATGGAGGGACTATAATTTATTCAGCCAACCCTGCAGGCTAGAACTGGTTGGTAACCAATCTTCCTGCTATCACCACTGTCTTTCCTCAGCTTCTGCACCACTCCCTCCCCTGCTTTGCTTGGATGCCAGAACCCTACATTGGCTGTTCCAAACCCCTATCTATCCTCACCCTGCAGGGGCTCCAACACCCTACAGTCAGTTGTTATCAGGGCAATTCCCAGCTGCCCCTGCTCCATGGGCCAACCTCCCATCTCATCCCTGTTCATAGCTGGCGTGTTGCACTACGTGGCCGTGGCCCCTACCACCCCACCCTCCACCACCACGTTCCTCAGCCCCTGAAGCTGCCTTTCTGGGCCCTGACTAAGGGCTTTGGACTGAACTGTTACATCGAGGATGAGGAAGAGAAGATTACAGGACTCCTTGAACCTGTGTCCGATGCTGAAAGTTGTTCTAGGCCACATGTACCTGTTTTTCTAACACAGATGATTCGTTTCTTTTCACTTTGTCTTGTAAGTGCAGTTGTGTGATCTCTGAGTGGTCATCGTGGACTCTTGTTCTCTAAGGGGATTGTTGAAAGACTATCCAATACCTGCATTGCGACGTGAGTGCCCCAGGAGTGTTGACCACCTGTGTAATTCCTTTGCCTCCCTGCAGAATGATTTTATCAGGTGACCTCAGGAAGCATTCCAGGCCCTAGTGACTGAGGTTCTTTCAACACAACTCATTTTCTTTCAAACAATACTCTGTGGCTCACAATAAAGCATTACAAAGACCCCCCAGGATAGTAGTTTGGAGAACTAGCACAGAAGGCTTCCCCCTCATTTCTGGCAGAAACAGGATTTGAGCTTCTCAAGACACTCAGCTCTTGTCCTTTGAGCCAAAAGTTCGGTTCTCAAGTTCATCCACATGGCAGAGTGGCTGAGGTCCATTATTTCCCAGGTTTATTTAGACATAGTTGACATAGAACATTGTGCAAGGTTAAGGTGCACAATCTGGTGATTTGACACAATTATATGTTGCAAAACCCCACTCCAGTACTCTTGCCTGGAAAATCCCATGGACGGAGGAGCCTGGTAGGCTGCAGTCCATGGGGTCACTGAGAGTCGGACACGACTGAGCGACTTCACTTTCACTTTCATACATTGGAGAAGGGAATGCCAGCCTACTCCAGTGTTCTTGCCTAGAGAATCCCAGGGACAAGGGAGCCTGGTGGGCTGCCGTCTCTGGGGTCGCACAGAGTCAGACACGATTGAAGTGACTTAGCAGTAGCGGCGTATATTGCAAAATGGTCACCTCTGATAGCCTTAGCTAACACTACTATCCTGTCACACAGTTACCATTTCTTTTGTGTGATGAGAACATTAAAATCTTTTCTTTTAGTGAGACTCAAATGTACAATACAGTATTTTATTTTTAAAAATTGAAGTGTGTATTTGATTTACAATGTCATGTTAGTTTCAGGTGTACAGCTAAGTGATTGAGCTAGCTACCTATTATATTTACCTATTACAAACTTTTATTTTCTTGGGCTCTAAAATCACTGCAGACTGTGATTGCAGCCATGAAATTGAAAGACGCTTGCTCCTTGGAAGAAAAGCTATGACCAACCGAGACAGTATATTAAAAAGCAGAGACATTACTTTGCCAACAAGGTCTGTTTAGTCAAAGCTAAGTTTTTTCTAGTAGCCATGTATGGATGTAAGAGTTGGACCATAAAGAAAACTGAGGGCTGAAGAATTGATGCTTTTGAACTGTGGTTTTGAAGAAGACTCTTGAGAGTCCCTTGGACTGCAAGGAGATACAGCCAATCAATCCCAATGGAAATCAGTCCTGAATATTCATTGGAAGGACTGATACTGAAGCTGAAGGTCCAATACTTTGGCCACCTCATTCGAAGAACTGACTCATTGGAAAAGATCATGATGCTGGGCAACATTGAAGGCAGGAGGAGAAGGAAATGATAGAGGATGAGATGGTTGGATGGCATCACTGACTCGATGGACATGAGTTTGAGCAAGCTCCAGGAGTTGGTGATGGACAGGGAAGCCTGGTGTGCTGCAGTCCATGGGGTTGCAAAGAGTCGGACACGACTGAGTGACTGAACTGAACTAAACTAAAGTGTCAGTGATTAAGTCACTTAACATGACAAAGGGCTTCCCAGGTGGCTCAGTGGTAAAGAATCCACCTGTCAATGCAGGAGATGCACATTTGACCCCTGGGTCAGGAAGATCCCTTGGAATAAGAAATGGCAACCCACTCCAGTATTCTTGCCTAGAGAAGTCCATGGACAGAGAAGCCTGGCAGGGTACAGTTCATGGGGTCACAAAGAGTTGGACATGACTGAGCAGTTGAGCATGGAATTCACAGGCCTGACCTAATCAGATGAGTTCTTGAATGAGACCGGACCTTCCAGAAGTCAGTCTCCTTCTGGCCTTGAAGAAGAGTGCTGCTATGTGTGATCAGGCCAGGTGGCTCAAACCTGAGGGTGGCCTGCAGGGGCTAAGACTGATGGGAACTAACCGTAGCCCTACAAGTGCTAGAACTGGGTTCTGCCAACACCCTGAATGGGGTCAGAAGAGGACCTTGGGCTCCAGATGAGAAGACAGCTAGCCAATACTCTGATTTTAGCCTCTGAGACCCTGAGTAGAGGATCTGGCTTTTCTGTGCTCAGAATCCCAGCACATGGATCCTGAGAGGTAAGAAGTGTGCATTATTGTAAACCGGTAATGTTTGTAGTAACTAGTCATGCAACAGTAGATAGAGCGTAGAGGTGATTGAAGCCAGCTTAGGATCTATCTATCCATCCATTCATTTATATCGATC
Source organism: Neotragus moschatus (assembly GCA_006410615.1). NCBI lineage: Eukaryota > Metazoa > Chordata > Mammalia > Artiodactyla > Bovidae > Neotragus > Neotragus moschatus. The sequence goes on from SJYA01002257.1 coordinate 1,246,513, forward strand.
TCTCTGTCTCTATCTATTGGGCTTCCTAGGTGGCTCAGTGGAAAAGAACCTGCATGCCAATGCAGGAGATTCAGGAGATGCAGGTTTGACCCCTGGATCAGGAAGATCCCCTGGAGATGAAAATGGCAACCCACTCCAGTATTCTTGCCTGGAGAATTCTTTGAACAGAGGAGCCTGGTGGGCTACAGTCTATGGGGTTGCAAAGAGTCAGACACGACCGACTGAGCTTGCACACATCTTTATCTAATCATCCGCCTATCCATCCATCTATATGTATGTATCTATCCATCTATCTATTTGTGTGTTTTTTTGGTAGGATGCTTAGTTTAGGTTTTAATTAATCTCTTCCCTCATGGTCTTCTTCTTCTCTTTTATTTTATGTTTTATTCTTAAAGGATGAACCCATGTCCTGAGTCTTAACTCTGGGTTCTTCTGGACTGTCCGTGCCCTCTTCCTCTCATGTACAGGTCTGATATCATCAAAGACTTTTGACATGTTCAGAGGGAACCAAAGATCAAACACCCAGTAATGTCATTCCGGGAGACTCATTCATGAATTCGAGAATTCAGGTTCTCTTTGACTCTTCATGCGCTGGCAAAGTTGGCTACTTATTGCCTCAAATAAGATGTTTTTCCATAAATCAAAATTATTACCACTCATGATTAAGCAAAAATTTGATTTTTACACAAAGCAGGTTTGAAACTCACATGCTTTCCATACTGAAATTGATAATTGGGCTCACCTAACATTTTCTCTGGTTGGACCAGCCCCGCCTTGATGGTTCACCTTCCTGATCCCATGGAAATGATGCCTGCATGACAGAACTCGGACAGGAACACCACTGTTCCAGCCCAGGGCACGTCCTTGGGAACGCAGGGAGGGACATAGAACAACCTCAGCCTGGCAGGACTGGCAGCTTCCCCCTGTCCTTCCCCTTCTGCTTCTCTTCTTTGTTCTTCCCTGACCACATGGCCCAGGTTTCTCCTCCATCTTTGTGGCTGCCCTGGCCCTTGAGCTTGTGGGTTACCCCCTAGCTGCTTGGACAGGCGATTTCTTCACTCAGCTCCAACCCAACCGTCCCAGGAAGGGCCATCCAATCAGCTCGAGTTGGGTCAGATGTGTGCTCCTGAGCTGCCATCAAGGGTGGGATTATGTGGAATATATGAGCTGCCAGGGGCCATGTTATAGATCAGGGACACCTCCCAGAGAGGGGATATCTGCCTTGTGGGCAACCATATCTATAGGACAGTGTTTGAGAAATTGCTCAGTCATGGTTGACTGTCCAACCCATTAAGCTGATGATCGAAGGGTTGTCACGGTCAGCTTGCCAACTACCTGTGGTCTGGACTGCCTGATGCTGTGTCCCACCTCTATCTGAAGCCTTCCAGAGTCTGCAGCCCTGCAGCACTAACTGGTTAACAGAGATATTCAGAGCTGTGTGTAATGCTCAATGATTCCTGATGGCCCAGGCCATCCTGGGATCAACTTCAATGGGTCACCTTGGATCAGGCTCATCAAAGGCATACTCATGCGGAAGTGTCTTAAAGGTAAGAACCTCCTTGCTGGGGCACCAGGTTCTCGGCACGGGAATTAGCCTTACCTTCGTCCTGACTGCCTGGAGAAGCACCAGCCGTGTGATCCAGGGTGTCTATCTGGCGACACTGCTGAGCAGCGCGGCTGGCCTCATGGCGTGGGTTCTTTGAAGATGAAGGCCGTCAACAATCAGATACGGAATCTTTATACAATATGAGCGGTTCTATTAGGCACGCTCCATCACAGCCAGACCGAGGGACTTCTATTTACATGAAACAAGAGCTCCATGGAAAGCTCGTTCTACAAGTTGCCAAAGTGAAGAATAAGCCTGGGCATGGAAAATGACAAAGATCTCAAACAGACATTGTCAAGATTTAATAAATTCCAGATGGATGACGTTTGAAGCGAGGTTTGAAGCGAGACTTGGGTTGACATTCTGGCTCTGTCTGGTGCTGTGAGCCAGAGGTGCTGGCCACATCCATCTCTCCATCCCATCCCTGTAGCATATCTCCTGGGCATATACCCTGAGAAAGCCATAAAGCAAAAAGACACATGTACACCAATGTTCATTCCAGCACTATTTGTAGTAGCCAGGACATGGAAGCAGTCTAAGTGTCCAGAGACACATGAATGGATAAAGATGTGGTACATATGTACAATGGCATATTACTCAGCCATAAAAGTCATGAACTTGGTTCGCTTTTAGAGATGTGGATGGACATACAGTCTGTCATATAGAGTGAAATAAATCAGAAAGAGAAAAATAAACACCATACTGCTGCTGTTGTTGTTCAGTCCCTCCGTTGTGTCCAATTCCATGGACTGCAGCACGCCAGGCTTCCCTGTCCTTCCCCATCTCCCAGAGTTTCCTCAAACTCATGTCCATTGAGATGGTGATGCCATCTAACCATCTCATCCTCTGTTGCCCCCTTCTCCTCCTGCCCTCAGTCTTTCCCAGCATCAGGGTCTTTTCCAGTGAGTTGGCTCTTTGCATCAGGAGGCCAAAATATTGGAGCTTCAGCTTCAGCATCAGTCCTTCCAGTGAGTATTCACATACATGTGTGCAATCTAGAAAGATGGTACAGATGAACTTCTCAGTGGGGCAGTGATAGAGATGAAGATGCAGAGAGCAAGCATGTAGACATAGTATGGGAAGGGGAGGGGGGGACAAACTGGGAGTGTAGCACTGAAATATATAAAATAGATAACTAGTGGGAAGGTGCCCTATAGCACAGGGAACTCAGCTTGGCGATCTCTGATGACCTACAGGGATGGGGGTGGGATGGGGGAGGGGTGGGAAAGAGATCCGAGAGAGAGAGGTTATATGTATACGTGTAGCTGATTCACTTCGTTGCAGAGCAGAAGTCAACACAACATTGTAAAGCAATTACATGCCAATCAAAAGAAGACGTAACGTAAAATTTACCATTTTAACAATTTTCGAGACACAGTTCTGTGGCGTTAAGCATATTCACATTGTTATGCAATCATTACCACTGTTGGTCTCCAGGACTTCTTCATCTTCTCCAACTGAAATACTGTCCTGATTAAACATGTACTCCCTCACTCCTGGCACGGTCCCTTCTACTTTCTGTCTCTGTGAATTTGACTCCCCTGGGACCTCACATCAGTGGAATCATACTGTTATCTGACTTTTTGGGTCTGGTTTACTTTATTTGGGCTTCCCTGGTGGCTCAGATGGTAAAGCGTCTGCCTGTAATGTGGGAGATCTGGGTTAGATCCCAGAATTGGGAAGATTCCCTGGAGAAGGAAATGGCAACCCACTCCAGTACTCTTGCCTGGAAAATTCTATGGATTGAGGAGCCTGGTAGTTTACAGTCCATGGGATCGCAGAGAGTCGGACCCAGCTGAGTGACTTCACTTTCACTTTGGCTCACTTAGCATGTCCTCAAGGTTCACCCTCATTGTAACAGGTTCCCGAATCTCCTTCCTTCTGAAGGCTGAACACCCTCCCACTGTGTGTTGAAAGGCAGCCACTTACCTGAATGCACAGGCTCTGAAGGTGGGAGGTGGCCTGAGCCAGTGGCCACCCTGGTTTTGGAGCTGGGCTCACCTGGGTTTGAGGGCTGGCTCTTGCCCCTTTTCGGGGCAAACCTTGGCCCAGTCTGAGCTCTGAGAAACGGGAGCAGAAATGGGTCCACCTCCCAGGGTTGCTGGGAGAGTCCGCATTCTGCACATGAGGCCTGAAGGCAGCTATTTTCCCTGTTAATTATCTGGGGGGTGGTGAAGGGTCCTGGGATCCTGGGCCAGTCTGGATCTCACGGATTTTAGAGTGGAGGCAGTAGAGGTCTAATGGAAGTGAAGGGGCACCTGCCCTCCCCTTCCCAGCTATAGACAGACTTCCAGCTCCAACCAGTGGCCCCAGGTGCCTGAACTCCTGTAGCCAAGCCTTCCCACCAACAGCTTTCTGGATCAGCTCCCCCAGACTCCCACTGCTCGTCAACACTCAGGCATACCTGCTCTTCCCCAGCAGCCAGACATAGGAACTCCTAGTGACAGGTCGTTAGGGATAAATTAAAACCAGTGACCTGCAAATTAAGGGCCTCAAATCCCATTTCCTGCTCCACAGACGCCTCACCCTCATTCTCTTCTCTCCCTCGGAGGTTGGGGGCCTGTCATCTGCTGTTAGAGCCGCCTGGTTATGAATCTGTCACATGGTGGCCGGGCTCCGTTCTCAGTGGAGCGAATTGTCTTTGCATTTGTGAAATTTTTTTAAAAAAGTAATTGCCCATTTTACCCCCATTCTTCTTGTCTGCTTGTGAATGCTCTTATTTAAAGTGAAACCGGGGAGCTATTGTCAGCCCAGGCTGGATCAAGGGACCATACAAATGTGTTAAAATGTGCCATGACAAATCGAGGTTATTTTTCTGCAAAGGTATTTTGCGGGCCTGGGTTTAGAGTCAAAGGGAGCTTCAAAGTATGAAATGTTCAAAGTGTTCTCATGGGCTTTGATATGAGGCAGTGTGTCTGTCAGATCCGATGGGCAGGGGACAGGCTGCCCTGTGGATGGTCTCTGGGAGTCCAGTCTACTTTCTTTGGGAGAGTAGCGGGCTTCTTCTGTGCAACCCCAGAGGCAGAGACCAGCCCGTTTGCTCTGTGGCCCAGTAATCAGGGTGACCGGCCCTGGGGCACTCTGTGGCATGCCTCTGTGTCACCTTGGCAGAGTCCTTCACTCCCTGGGCCTGTGCTTCTGTGAAGTGTGCTGTGGGGGGTGAGGGGCTGGGCTTCACGAGGCCTCTGGGTTTCTTCACGTGAGTGTCATCGATTCCAGCATTCGATTCTATAAAGAGAGGACGTGGGGATCTGACCTCTCTCTGCTTCTGTTCTGGGGCACAGAGAGCTGGTGTTCACCAGCCAGTCTCTCGGGTATGGTTTCCTTCCTAGTGAGGCAGGAGATAGATGGGCCCCGGCTGAACAGTTTCTCTCCTGTGGACAGAAATTGCATGAAAGCAGGATGATGGAGGAGGGCATATCTGCCCAGATGAGAGATAAGAGACCAAATGTTCCTCATTCTCCAAGTTAAGAGGACTTCCTTGTCTACAGACACAAAGAAAGGCTCCTTAGAGGTCAAAAGAGAGGGAGCAGCATCTCACGTACTAGGGAGCGTCTCTTACTAGAGATGCAACTACCCGTAGGCCTCCTTGCCAGAATCCATCTTGCCTAAGAGATGAGAGCACACACATGGAAGGAGCCCAAGATAAATCAAATAGGGACTCTTGCATGCATGCGTTCTCAGTCGCTTAGTCATGTCTGACTCTTTGCGACCCCATGGACTGTAGCCCACCAGGTTCCTCTGTCCATGGGATTCTCCAGGTAGGAATACTAGAGTGGGTTGCCATTTCCTTCTCCAGGGGGTCTTCCCCGACCCAGGCCTCAAACCAATGTCTCCTGCGTCTTTTGCATTGGCAGGTGGGTTCTTTATCACTAGTGCCACCTGGGAAGTCCCAAATGCAGACTCAGAACCAGGCAAAGAAAAATGATTGGCAAAAAGAAACCTGGAAGAAATGCCCCTTAAAAGTGATTTAAACTACCATGAGGGCGGGGCTCTCTGAGCCTATTTGTATGTCTGTCCATATGTACGGTACTCTTTTTCCTCCTAATAGATGCTTTACTTGTTTCACCACTTCCTGTCTCTGTGGGAATTCTTTTTTGCTAAGTGAAAGAGCCAAGGTCTTGTCACTGGCCCCTGCTTCCGTGGCTTGGTTTGGGTGCTCTCACTGCCTGACCTCAGTCTCTGGCTGGGAATTGAAGCCCCACTTCAAGCTGCTGCAGGCCAAGGCCACCTGAGATCATAACTTCATGGAAATTATTTTGTGAATGACCTAAATAAACTCACTTGCCAAATGGTCAGTACTCAGGAAGTGGGTTTGGAAATCCAAGCTAGTTTAGGAAGACAAAACTGTGGTTTGCCACTGAGGGTGGGCTTGGTAGATGGGGTGGTGGATCCTAGGTCTTTGGGAAGGGGCTTCTTTTCTGGACTAGACTCAAAGTCACCCTGGGGAAATGACCCTGATGTGTCCCGGGCTGTGCTTTCGCTAGAGGCCATTGTATTCCCAAGAGCTCCAGCGGGGGCCTGCAGGCTGCACAGGGAGGGCTGGGGTCGTGTCCCCCTCCGTCCTGCACATGCAGCCCCACTTTGCCTCTGGTCCTCCTGTTCCTTTTGTCTCACTGTTTTCTCCTGCTCCTTTGTTTCTCCACCAGACACAGTGCCCAGCCCTGGGGGCCAGGAGGTACCTTGATGCATGAGACACAGCTGGACCCATGAGAGACCAGAGGAAGCCCTGGCATGAGCCAGGAATCAAAACATAGGAGCTCAGGGCCTCGGTAGAGACCTCTTCTCTGTGAGTCCCTGGAATATTTCCAGAACTTCGAGCTGCCATTTATCCAGTTGACACTGAGCAGGACCCAAGTTTCTGCAGTGGAAGAACTGCTCCCTCAAGCTCCTACCCTGGAGAGATTGCTGCCACCCTGCCTGCCCTGGTTGGCTCTGTGGTCCATGGGGGTGGGCCAGGTTTGGGGAAGATGTGTCAGAAGTTGGTGCAGCTCCAGCAGGCAGCTTGGGGGAGGGTGATTTGGGGCCCACAACCGAGCTGTGCCCTGTGGTTCAGCTCAGTCCTGCAGCTCAGGCCTGCGTCTTCCTGCCAGGAAAAACTGGGCTGGCTGAAAGGACAGGGTGCTAGGGGAGGTCAGGGGACTGGAACTGAGTGCCCCTTGTGTGAGACTGTGGAGAGATGAGGGCCCTACAGATGCAGAGTCCCCAGGCCTGGAGACTACATGTAAAATCTGGCCCTTAGAGTGTTTTAAACAATATATACATTTTGGGTCATCCTATGTTTAAAAAATATTAAATAATTTGCCAACATTTAAAAATCAAATCGAAGTCTATATTTCTTTTGAAAAACAGGACGGTCTGGCCACACTTAGCCTCTATTCCCCCACAGTCCTGATCTCCTGGACTTGGGAAGCAGCTGCCCCTTCACCTGGACACACCCATGGCTTGCCACAGTCACTACCACTCCCTGTAGCGTCTGCAATGCCATCTAATTTTCGGTCAGTCTTTTACATGGTGTACTCTGGGATTTGAGTTTTCAACCTTTGACAGTAGGATTGGGATTAAGTCAAGTCACCCTTGAGTCCAGTGGCCTATGTTTGGAGTCTAGGTCGGCTGACTGCTGACTGTGGAATCATGGTCAAATCACCTGACCTTTAGAGACTCTAGTCTTCATCTGTACAGTGGATAAATGCTTTCAGCCTTAGAGAGTGGTTGGGAGGACTAAAGGAGATGATGATTCACGTTAAAAGTTTATCACTTGGCAATAATAATCATTTGTTTTTGTTGTTGTTCAATTGCTAAATCATGTCTGATTCTTTGTGACCCCATGGACTGCAGCATGCCAGGCTCCTTTGTCCTTTGTCCTCCATTATCTCCCAAAGTTTGCTCAAACTCAGGTCCATTGAGTCAGTGATGATACCCAACTGTCTCATCCTCTGCCACCCTCTTCTTCTATTGCCTTCAATCTTTCCCAGCATCAGGGTCTTTTCCAATGAGTTGGCTCTTCACATCAGGTGGACAAAGTATTGGAGCTTCAGCTTCAGCATCAATCCTGCCAAAGAATTTTCAGGGTTGATTTCCTTTAAGATTGGCTGGTTTGATCTCTTCACAGTCCAACAATGTCATAAATAGGGCAGCAGAGGATGAGTTGGTTAGATAGCATCACTGACTCATTGGACATATATTTGAGCAAACTCTAGGAGATAGTGGAGGACAAAGGAGCCTGATATACTGCAGTCCATGGAGTTGGACTCAACTTAGTGACTGAACAACAGCAGCAATCAATTTGTGTGATAAAAGCTGAATTTAGAAAAGGCAGAGGAACCAGAGATCAAATTGCCAACATCCACTGGATCATAGAAAAAGCAAGGGAGTTCCAGAAAAATATCTACTTCTGCTTTATTGACTACGACAAAGCCTTTGACTGTGTGAATCACAGCAAACTGTGGAAAATTCTTCAAGAGATGGGAATACCAGACCACCTGACCTGCCTCCTGAGAAATCTGTATGCAGGTTAAGAAGCAACAGTTAGAACGGGACATGGAACAACAGACTGGTTCCAAATTGGGAAAGGAGTACGTCAAGGCTGTATATTGTCACCCTTCTTATTTAACTTCTATGCAGAGTACATCATGAGAAATGCTGGGCTGGACAAAGCACAAGCTGGAATCAAGATAGCTGGGAGAGATAGCAATAATCTCAGATATGCAGATGACACCACCCTTATGGAAGAAAGAGAAGAACTAAAGAGCCTCTTGATGAAAGTGAAAGAGGAGAGTGAAAAAGTTGGCTTAAAACTCAACATTCAAAAAACTAAGATCATGGCATCCGGTCCCATCACTTTTTTGGGCTCCAAAATCATGGCAGATGGTGACTGCAGCCATGAAATTAAAAGATGCTTGCTCCTAGGAAGAAAAGCTGTGACCAACCTAGACAGCGTATTAAAAAGCAGAGACATTACTTTGCCAACAAAGGTCCATTTATTCAAATCTATGGTTTTTCCAATAGTCGTGTATAGATGTGAGAGTTGGACCATAAAGGAAACTGAATGCTGAAGAACTGATGCTTTTGAATTGTGGAGTTGGAGAAGACTTTTGAGAGTCCCTTGGGCTGCAAGGAGATCCAGCCTGTCAACCCTAAAGGAAAATAGTTCTGAATATTCATTGGAAGGACTGATGTTGAAACTGAAACTCCAAAACTTTGGCCACCTGATGCGAAGAACTGACTTATTGGAAAAGACCCTGATGCCGGGAAAGATTGAAGGCAGGAGGAGAAGGGGATGATAGAGGATGAGATGGTTGGATGGCATCACCGACTTGAAGGACATGAGTTTGAGCAAGCTCTGGGAGTTGGTGATGGATAGGGTAGCCTGGTGTGCTGCAGTCCATGGGATTTCAAAGAGTTGGACATGACTGAGCAACTGAACTGAATTTAACATAACATATAATAATTATAATATATGATCTACGAGCTGTAATATAATAATAACAACAATATCCAGCACACCCTGTGTGCTTGAATGCTTGTCTTGAATGTCTGGACCTGGCCTAGTTCATCTAATTCTCACAATAGCCCCTGGGATACAGAGCCTACTTTCAGCATCAGGCCCTCATTTTACAGATGATGAAACGGAGGCCCAGAGAGGTTAAGATGCTCGACTGTTTTCCAGTAGAAAGAGGCAGAGCTTTGAACCTAAGCCATCTGGCTCCCACTTCTGTTTTCAGTGTAAACACCAGCTTGTCGCCTCTACTCCTGGGATCCAAGTCCTTCACCTCTGTCATTTGCTGTAGCATCTGAGGCTTGAAGCTGTCCTGGGGTCTTGCAGCTCCAGCAGATCTTGGATCTTGGGCTTTTTGGACAAACTGGAATGGGTGGGGGATGGCAGCTGGGCAGGGCGGCAAGCCAGGGTGAATGGGAACTGCTGGTGGGAGCCAGGGCTCTCTGTCTCCGCTGCCCTCACCAGGGCTGTCTTGCCTCTATCCCAACAGCCCCCCAGCCCCTGAGAATTTCTCAGTAATACACACAACAGCCTGAAGCTCTGGTTGGCGGGAGCTTCCAAGGGATGCGTGGGAGCGGGGAATCCCTGGATTTCTCCCCTTCTCGCTCCTTCGAATCAGAGCTCATCTTGTCAGGAAAAAGGCAACAGTAGAGCACTCGCCTTCTGGATTAATCCTGTTAAACAATTCACAGATCTGACGCCAGACAGCCCTTTTGAAACCTGGGGGTACAGACTGCAAGTGAAGCGTGAGTCTTCACGTCGCTTTCAGTGGCTTGTCGCCTGGCAGAGCTGAAGAGCCAGGGAACAGAGGGGGCAAATGAGGCAGTGTCTCCGGTGCTTCATTGGCCAGATTCATGCCCACTGTGAGCTCTTCTCCTTTCCCCTGACTGATGTGCAGAAAAGAGACGGACATGAAAGGGAGAGGTTGCCCCTCACCTCCCAGCTGAGCCTCTTCCTCCCAAATCCTTGCAGGAGACAGCCCAACGCACTCCCATCACTCTGCTGGGGCTGACGTGGGAGAAGGAGTCTTGGCCAAGGGGCTGAGTGTCCAGTGCTCAGACAGTCATCAGGGGCGGAACTGAGCCAGACAGGATCCTGCTCATCACATAAGAGCTGATGGTCCTCAGTGTTCTCATCTGCCAAGTGGAGACTGTAGTCCCACTGGCCACACGGAGAGGTGAGCAGGTTAGGAGAGTATCAGACGTCCCCCAGTCAAAGGCATCAAGCTTAGAGGTTGGCAGGGCCTCAGGGTCCCTGTGGCCCTGGCAGGTTCCACCTGGCAGGCTTCCTTCTCCTGGAATGCTGGCCCCTCTTACCTCTGCATGGACAGAGCTGCCTGTCCCCCAGCCCTGCTGGCTGTCTTCTTGGGCTGTCCTGGGCAGTGGGTGGTGGGTGGTGGGCAGAGGAGAGGCTCTGGAGTCTGAGGTTTGGGCTGAATTCCAGCCTTGATCTGCTGGCTGTGGGGCTGTGGGTGCCTTGTTTAACCTCTTGGTGCAAAGAAGTGGGAATAAAGGTCGTTGGATGCAGGTTAAATGCATTTGTACATCTAAAGCATTTCCCATAGCCTGGCTCAATGAATGCTAGTGATCTCGTCGTCACCTCCTTTGATGGAGGCTGAAGCTGTGTGTCAGTCTGTGCAGTGTTTGTGCATCGGGGCCCTGACCTCTGTATTGAGGGAGTCATGGGGCTGTGGTCCCCCAGCACTAGTGGAGCCTCTCCTAGTAGCTGTTAGCTGTGACATCTGTGTTCCTTCTCTGATGTCTCTGCTTGGCTTACTGCAGGGGCTGGTCCTCCCCAGCCACTGCTCAACCCTCCAGGCAAGACCGTTGGCTTTAGACCAGGTTCCAAGAGTTCTCTGGCTCTTCTGTGTCTGGGTTCTGATGATGTTTCTGGGTGAGGGTGGTGGGCAGCCAGAGCTATGCTCTCTATAGAAAGTGCCCTCAAAGATTCATTTCTGCAGGCAGTGAGAGCCCAGGCCCTGTCCTGTCCCTCTGACTTGAAGTCTTAGCACAGACCTAAGGGCCCTCGACACACCAACCAGCACCTGATCTCCCAAAAGACGATTGTGATGTACAAGCAGACAACAGGGGCTGCTGTCCCCGGGCAGAGCCAGGGTTGGGTGGGTGAAGATGTTCACCAGCTGGGCAACAGAGAAGACAGAGGGCTGTGTGGGCCAGGGAGCCCCAGCTGATAGTGTACAG